>CM027587.2:16350676-16523273 GCA_015852605.2 Populus deltoides
CTGTTATGGATAGCTTTGCAGAGACTATCACAGGATAGGTGGAAGCTTCTCCAAGATATGCATACCGAAGGTGTTCTAGCGGAGGTTGCAATTCCAGAACTGGTGCTTGTTCACTGGTTGATTTTATTTTTGGTGCTGGTTGTCCCAAATCTTCAAAGTATCTTCTGCGGTTAGGTTCAAAAGAGTCCATCCAACATGTATATTATGCTATCTCAGCATCCTTCTCCTATACCTTATTTAAAAGACATGCTTCTAACGGGTCAGTTGGAAGCTTGACTTTGTCAATAATTAAGGATTCCACCACTTGAATGCTGAAACAACTCTCCCCCATATCTGGTTGTTTGATGGCTTTGAACACATTGAAAATCACCTCCTCTTCATTCACCCTTAACCGCAACTCCCCTTTCTTCACATCAATTAACGCACCTCCAGTGGCCAAGAATGGCTGGCCAAGCAAGATAGGAATCTCATTATCCTCCTCCATATCCAGAATGATGAAGTCTGCTGGAAAGATGAACTTACCCACTTTCACCAGTACGTCTTCAATTATTCCCCTTGGATGCTTCAATGACCTGTCAGCTAGCTGCAGTGTTACTGTAGTTGGCTTTGCTTCACCTACACCAAGCTTCTTAAAGATAGATAAAGGCATGAGATTAATACTTGCACCTAAATCACATAAAGCTTTTTCAAATATAGAATTTCCAATGGAACATGGTATAGTAAAACTCCCTAGATCTTTAAGTTTAGGAGGCAGTTTCTTTTGCAAAATGGCACTGCATTCCTCAGTAAGAGCAACAGTCTCATATTCCTCTAGCTTTCTTTTGTTTGAGAGGATGTCCTTCAAAAATTTCACATAGCTTGGCATTTTTTCAAGAGCATCTGCAAAAGGAATGTTAATCTGCAATTTTTTAAACACATCAAGAAATTTAAAAAATTGCTTATCAAGTTTATTCTTCTTGAGACGTTGTGGGAATGGAATTCTCTGCAGTATTTCTTGCGTTGGTTCTGGTAGAGGATCAGATTTTTTCATATTCGGAAGTGGTTTGGCCACTTGCTCCTCCTCTTCTCTTCCTGCACCCTTGTTTCCGGCGGTTTGCTCCACCTCTTTTGCACTTCTTAAAGTTATGGCCTTGCATTGCTCCTTAGGATTAATTTCAGTTGTGCTTGGTAGAGTTCCTTGTTGTCTACCCGTGAGCATGTTGGCTAACTGACCAACTTGAACCTCCAAATTTCGAATAGACGCTGCTTGGTTCTGCAGATTAGTTTTTGTTTCAGTCATGAATCTGCTGGTGTTGTTTGCTAATTGTGTCATAGCTTCTTCAAGTTTTGATTTCTCTTTCATGTGCTCACTTGAAGATGGCATGGATGGATTCTTCATGAGAGTTTGATTGTTCCAAGAGAAATTCGGATGATTTCTCCAACTGGGATTATATGTTGCACTGTAGGGGTTATTCTGCCGGCTGTAGTTTGACACAAAATGAGCATGCTCTGCTTGAGAGAATGGGTTCCCAACCTGACACTCTTCACTTGTGTGATTTTCATAGCAAAAATCACACGCTGTATGGATGGCATTTGCTGACAGTTGAGTGGTTTTCAGTTGCTGAGTTAGTGAATGGACTTGAGCTGTTAATGTCGTGATTGCATCAATTTCATGCACCCCAACAGTCTTCTTCTGTATGCTTCTTTCATTTGGCCATTGAAGCTGCATCAATTAGTATTCTTGTGGAGGCATTCAATCCATTGTAAAAATTCTGCACCTGCATCCACTTCGGCAGTCCATGGTGGAGGCATCTCCTGAGCAAATCCTTGTATCTCTCTCATGCCTCATACAATGGTTCACTCTCAAGTTGGGCAAAGTTAGCTATCTCAATGCGCATTTTTGCTGTCTTGGCTGGTGGAAAAAATTTAGCAAGGAATTTCTGAGCTAAATCTTCCCAGCTGATAACTGAATCTGCAGGCATGGAGTTTAACCAGTTCTTCGCTCTATCTCGCAGAGAAAATGGAAACAGTCTGAGACGAATGGCATCGTCAATAACACCATTATGCTTAAATGTGTCGCAAATTTCCAAGAAACTTGCAATATGGGCGTTAGGATCATCACTTGGCAACCCATAAAATTGAATTAAGGTCTGAATCATCTGCAGTATTGCTAGTTTGATCTCAAAATTATTGGCCTCAATCCTTGGTTTCCTGATAACAGAACGAATTCCTGTCACCTGTGGGAGAGCAAAATCTCTCAATGCCCGTGTGTCTTGCTCAGGATTTTCGTTGTCTGCCATGATGCCTGAACTGTTTTGAGTCTCTCCCATTTTCTTTCTTAATCCCCTTGCAGTTCTCTCAATCTCAGGATTATAAGGTAGCAACGGCTGGTTTTTGTTGCTTCTCATGCACTAGACAACACACCTAAAGAGCTGAAGACCAAAAGGCAATCAAATTAGATCAAATTTAATTTATATTGAAATTATTAGTAATTTTATCTAAAATCCCCGACAACGACGCCAGTTATGTTTATATATTTTTGGATTTAAATTACTTGAATATTGTAATACTTAATTATTTTTTATTCATTTTGCATGTATATATGTTTTGTTTTTGCATTCTCAGGGCTACTTGCGATTATAAAATATATATTGAGTTTAGTTAGAATTTGTTGATTGAAGTTATTATGGTTTTTTTATTTTATTTTTGCAGGTTTTTTAAAGCAGGACAAAATCTTGAGTATAGTTCCTATATAAAGGAAACTCTGTCCAATTGTTTTTTTAAATTGTAAAATTCCTAACTCTCTAAAATCATAAAGTAAATTAAATTTTAGGTTAACAAAAACTATGATTTTATGAATTTTTTCTTCTAAATATATTTTATGCGTTAAAATATACGTCTTTATCCAACTTGTAGACTTAAGAACGGACTTTAATTAGTAACGGTAGTGTTGTTGTCTTAATGTGCTTACCATCTCTTCTTTAAGGCTTAAAACACAAAAGTTTTTGAAAACCAGACAATAGCCAAAATAGTTTATTTCAATTTATATCGTAGTTTTCAACCATGATATTTGATTATATATCACGAGTGGTAACCACAACAAAATCATAATTAATATCTTCACAACCGTAATATTTTATCAAATATCATATTTTTGAACTATAATATTAGTGAAATGTCACGATTTAAAATTATAAAATTATAAAATTATGTTATTTCATCGAAACTTTTCTATCAGGTGTTAATTCACCATTTATTTGCATTTTGTATGATAATTTTATCGCACAAAAGCAACGGCCATTCTAGGTTCTAGAGAAAGGCAACATCATCGAATGTGAAAAGAAGCATGTTTTCTCCATTGGAAATGGTGGCCTCAGATATAGCTAGGCTGCATAAAGTGGGGACAGTCTCCCTCATTATCAAGTGATTCGAGTCTGAAAAATTCTCTAACATGGAGCTTGAAGACTAGGATTTGTAAAAAATGGGCACCAACATGGGACCAAACGTGGAACTCGTGTTTGACCTTTTTATTTATTTATTATTATTTAAGTTTTCTGTTGATAAACTTTAGCAAGCTTATAATTAAAATGTCCAGGGAGGTGCAAATGAAGTATGAACAATATGATATATTGAGATCACTTGTGGCAATGTCCTGTTTAGTGAAATTATAGTAACTAATAAACAACTTTATATCTATATATAATTTATAAATATAAGTAGTTATTTGTTGTAGCTTATAATTAATAGACCACACGACACTCAAACATTTAACAACAATTATCAATAACAATAAAAATTTGTTTCCTTTATCTATTTTTTTTTTTATCATTATATAGTCATTGTGATTAATTAATTATTCGATGTAATATTATTTAATTGGCTTATAATAATATTGTATACGATAACTATGGAAATACACTTGAAAATTTAAATAGGAAACAGAAAGGATCCTTTTAGTTTTGGAGAGTCATGATCATGGTGGGCTCTCTGTTGATCTAAGGTGTTTGTCAGTCATGTCTTCTTTTGCTTCGCACTAGATTATTTGCTTTGAGCTGTAAGCATGTCAACCTGTCTGATTTGTAAGCAAGGATTCTGAGATGGAAGAGCTGAGTTATAGGCTGTATACACCGTTTCTCATGGGAAAAGAGGTGAGGTTTGAGGATGATGCCTGTCTTTCTGGGTTTCGTTTGGTTTGATGTTCGATAGGTATGGTAGGATTTTAGCATGGGAAAGTCCTCAGTACCTTGGTCTCCGGGCGAGGGGAGCGGCGAGGCGTTTTTTTCTTTCAGTTAAAATGAATCCACATGGCTTTGGAATAAGCGGTCGTGCCTTTTTAACTCGGCATGCCGATGGTGAGGAGACATTAATAAATCTGGGCTTTGGCTCTATTAATCTCGGCTAAGTTTTTTGGGTTGTACTCACAGGGTTGATGGGTTTAGGATAAAAGTAAAACAAAACAAAAATAACATCAAATTTATGTGAATAAATTTTTTGTGGGTTTTACTGCCAAGTATTTTTTTAAATAATTTTTTCTATCATTCTATAATAAAAAAATGTTTTCCTTTTTAGTTTTTTTAATTTAAAAAACACCAAAAAAACATTTTTCACATTTTAGCACTTGAAAAAATTATTTATTTTAGCATCTTCATAAAAACAAAACATGCATATTTTAACTTAATAACAAGTATATTAAGTCAATTAAGACTTGGCTAAAATCAAATAGCTCATTGGACCTACATATCAAAAAAATCAAAAACCCATGTTTTCTAAAAAAATAATAAATAAAAAAATAATGATAAAAACTCTTGATTTTCAAGATATTTTTTTTAACAAAAGGGACTCCTCCGGCAAACTAGCACAAAAAACAAGCCATGACTAAGAGCAAACTTGTAGTTTTTTTTTTTTTTTATCATTAATACATTCAAAATTAGAAAAATAATTAATTATGAATAATAATGAACATTTTATCTTACTATTCATGATTATATGAAATACATATATGGAGGTATATAGACTATATTAAATCAATAAGTTATCTCAAATTTCAAATAATAATGTTTGATTTTTTTTTTTTTTACTAACTTAGCAACTAAAGATCTTACTGAAATATACAAGTTCATACATATTCTGGAGTCATTTTACGTGTTTTGCAACACAGCATAATAGAACCTACACATCCCCTACACTTCCACTAATTATAGCTATAATCATTGGAATTCCATCAGAATCAAAGGTGAAAGATTGCTCGATTATGATATTATTCAATAGCAAAAAGCTTTTCCTCCATTACAAGAACACAATCTTATCTTTTGCCATATCAAATCTAAGTGCGCCAATAGCAACTGATTCCTCCAAAGTGACCCACAGATCGTTTTCCTCCTCCATGAAAAAACAATATTCCAGATTCGAGGGACTCGGGGCCGGGCCATTCAATGTATCCATTGGTAGGGATGTGAGGCTGAAAGTTGCCTCTGCCATCCCAAGCAAATTAAGGTTGGAATGGAAACAATATAGGGTCTCCGCACCATGGATGAAACTGGCACCATGATTACTTTATACTGTGACTACAGGACATGGCTCTCCTATAAAGGCACCATGATTATTTTTATTGTTATGGTAAAGTGATGGGAATTTATTTTAATAATCACCAAAATTAATTCTGCTTTAATTTTGATTTCAATAACAATGGATCGAAGAGAACATGTTTTGCACACAAGAAGTCGAGCTCTTTTACCTCCCTTCATACGTTTTCTACTCCATTTTTCTTTAGTCATTCAAGAGCATAGACTTGTTAAGTTCGTTTTCGCAGTTCCTTTCATTAATTAAGCTTGATTAGTAGTGCAATCAATCAACGAGGAGTTATTAAAATTTTAAAAAATTAATTACAATCAATTTGTTTAGTATTTATATCAAGTAATGAATAATAAAATTTAAAAAGCAAATAATATGTACATTGAATTTGTATTTGTTTTATATTTTTAATACCTCAATAAGTAAACTATTTGTTTATATATATATGAAAGTAAATTACAAAGAATGGTTTCACAGTCATCATACTATAAGCTTTCATGAAGAAGATCACAACCTGCTATGTTTTTTCATAAATCACAATGATGATCTTTTATTGAGACAAAGTCAGATTAAATTAAAGCTCACTTAAGACAATGTCAGATTAAACTATGAGTCACTTTGATAATGACTCAGATAAATCTTCTAATAAAAAGTTCTAAAAATAAGTAAGGTATATTTGTTAATTATATTTTTATGAAATGATGATTATTTTCTCTTAATAAAAGATTTCAAGTACAAAATAAAAATCATGTCAAAAAATCATCTCAAAAAATTTAAACTGTTAAATGAGGTTTCAAGATATGATTTATATCATTCTCTAAAACCCCTCCTCAAGTGAAAGCCCTTTGAACTTGAAACTTGCACAGACCCACATTACCATGTGCTTGATTTTTATAAAATAAATAGGGGTGGTGAGATTCAAACTCGTGATCACTTGGTCATCAAGGCTCTGATATCATGTCAAAGAACCATATCAACCCAAAAGCTTAAACTGTTAGGTGAAGTCCAAAGATATAATTTATATTATTCTCTAACATATTATACATAAAAAAATAATAAAAAATATTTCTTAAGTATTTTAAAAGATCCTGTTTATAATTTTGCTCAAGGCTATCATTCATCTTAAACCAGCTCTGCATGGAGATCATCAACCATGACATATCTATATCGTTTTTGGGAACTACTAGCTAGATTCTTTGAAATTTTGAAAAAAGAAAAGAAAAGAAAAAACTTAATTTATATGAAATTTGGATAATCTGGCTACCAATGTAATCTCTATCTCTCTCTCTAAAAATTCTCTATTTAAGTGATTAAGATTTTGAGAATATCAATAAGAAGGGCTTTTATTTTAAATTAAGTAGCTATTGTTTCAAATTTTAAAAGTAAATGTTCGGTTTAGAACTTGGTTTTGCTGAAAACATATACATGTGTAATTATGTGTAATTAAAAAAACAAGCAGAGCTAATTATCAGATAGATATATTTTCCCATATTGTTTCTCTTATAATCGGCTAATTAAAAAATATGATTTACTCTATAAGCTTAATTAGTTAATTACCAAGGAAGTTCGATTAATTAATGGGTCCATAATGTGCATATTGTGTGCTTAGAGTTTAAAGAGTTTCATGTTTAGTGGATTTGTGCTTTTCATTTCCAATGGAAGTCATGGGTGCCTCGTCAAATTAATATATAGAATGACTTCAAATTTCAAGATCTAAAATCATGCTTTCCCTTTACCATCGAACTCAAGTCTTCCACCTCAAGAATAAGTGGATATTTGCCTTATCATTGACTTGGGTCAATTGGCACTTAATTTGCCAATAATCTTAATTTTGTTTGCTTTTACTTGGAGAGTCTTGATCTTTGATTTCTTTGGTGCTGCTATGATTATTTGATTATTGGATATTTAAAAGTGTGATAACAGTTGTTTTTTAATTTTTATTCAGAAATGTATCAAAATATATATTTTTTTATTTTTAAAAAATTATTTTTGATATCAGCACATTAAAATGATTTAAAAATACCAAAAAATATTAGTTTGAAGTGAAGAAAAAAAACTCTTAAAAAAATATTTTCAAAACACAAAAACAAACAAACCGAGAGTAACATCAATCGTAATATATATATATATATATATATATATATATATATATATATATATATATATATATATATATATATAAAAGACATTATTTTTATTAATTACTAGATGTCTAGATCTCCTTCAGAGAAGTTTCTTCACTATGTCCATTTACCTAAACAAAGATAAAAGAAATTAATTTCGAGCACTCTTAATGGGATAATACTGTTCTTTTTGCCTTTCCCCCCACCAATCTCTTGACTATGACAAGCATTTTTCTAAGGCTTTTATGGCTCATTGAACAATGAGACTTCTTCCAATCGATAACTTCACATCAAATATGTTTACACATCTTTTCATCAATAGATGATGTCACATCCGACATATCTTAAAAATATATATTTGAGAAGAACGGATTTCTGGTGTCCTATTTTTTAACGGGGAATAGTCTTATTTAAGGAGTCGTCACCTAGTATTATGGTCAGCAGGAACCCTGACTGTTCAGCAGAGATTCTATGGTACGAGACTAGTTACGCAAAAGGGAAGATATTATCACCCCTTAAACGTCCTGCCTGAGGCAGGCTGCATTGCTAATTTTGTCATAAATTGCTAATGTTTTGTTGGTTTATGCTATGATGGTTTGCATGTGATATTCCTGACTTTGGCGCCAGTAAATATTCAACTATGGATACTTCCAACTCTGGCATTGGTAAATATTACGTAGTTATAAAACAAAATAAATTTAAATCCATATTTTTATATTCCTGACTCTGGCGTCAGTGAATAAACAAATAAAATAAATTTATTTTTACGCATGCATAAATTTTTTATTTTTCCAGCTAAATAAAATAAAATACAATGAAATAATAATATAAATTTAAACGGGTATTTTTATTCCTGACTCTGGTGTCAATGAATAAACTAATAAATTTATATTGTTTTTATTCATGCATACACATTTTTTTATTTTTTT
Source organism: Populus deltoides (assembly GCA_015852605.2). NCBI lineage: Eukaryota > Viridiplantae > Streptophyta > Magnoliopsida > Malpighiales > Salicaceae > Populus > Populus deltoides. The sequence goes on from CM027587.2 coordinate 16,359,279, forward strand.
TTATAATTTTTTTTTTTTGGTGGGCCTAGCTCGATCCATGTGGTGAGTTTTGGGCCCGACGGGTCACCGCCCAAGCCGATGACGGCGGGGCAAAAAATAAAATCACGCGTGAATTGGTCACACGTACGCGAACACTAGTGAAGGTAATTAAATTACCTTCACACAGTGTTCTTGTAACACTAACAATTACATTTTGAAATGAAGATGCAAAAGGGGTGAGGTTATACCTGCTTCTGGAGATCGAAGATGTTTGCAGCGCTGATGATGATTCTCGGCTATTGTTTCCCCTTGTCTTCCTTTTGTGATCACTTGTATGTGCTTTCCTTCTTGCTTTCTCGGTAGCTTTTAAAACTACGAAGATGATGTCGGTCTGCTGTGAGTGTTCTTTGAATGAATACAGGTCTTTCCTTTGTTTGCAGGGATGAAGACAATTTCAAGGATAATTCTCGTCACTATGTGTGCTGCCCTCTTGTTCTCTCCTTCTCTCTGTATTTTTTTTTTTGCTCTGGTTTTTACTCTGTTCTTTGCTCTGGTTTTTGGGTTCATTTTTCCATCCATGTTCTAGGTTTTCTTCTCCTTTTTATAGACTTCCCAGCTAATTGCCTCTAACCAGTCCTGCTTTTACAGGACTGTTATCTTCCACGAATGAGATCGTGGGCGAGAGATGTGGTCCTCGATTGGATCGAATCCGTTGCAGATTTTCAGCCTGTTGAATCGGGATGGAGAAGACGAACACGGCTGTTCCACCAGCAACGACAACGTTTCGGCAAAAATGGATTCCACCAACAACGACGATGTTTCAAGCAGCAATGGACATTTTTATTTTGACCCTTGAACTTTGGAAATTCAGCAATTGGACCTCTAAGCAATTAAAAATTCCTTTTAATTTTGTCCCTTTGGATTAATTTAAATTAAACCCCTAAATTATAACACTGTTTACAAAACAATCCTTAATTCCCGGATTGTTCAATTTGGTCCTTAATTAATTCTTTTAATTTTGCCCTTTTGGATTAATTTCAATTAAATCCCTAAATTATAACAATCTTTAACTCTTAATTAACTCTTTAACTTTTAATTCTTTCAAAATTGATCAATTAACTCTCCAATTTTATAATTACATCCCCAAACTTCAAATTTTGTGTTGTCTTAACCCCATTATCAACTATATTTAATTTTTATTATTTTTTAAAAAAATTAAGTTATGACAGATGATATAATAAATTTATAAATTCTAATTTTAAATTATTTGTATTCCCCATTAAGTGGTTTGGTCTATTTTTTTTTAAAGAAAGATTTTTATATAATACTGAAAAACATCTTACATGTAAACTCACAATCTCAAATATTAAATAAAACAAAATGGTACAAAAGACATGAGATTAATTGTAAAATGATTTTTTTTTTCAAAAATCTAAAAGAAAATGAAAAATTAAAATCAAATAAGGCTGCTTTTGTCAAAGCAACCCGATCCAAATACCCATGCGAGCCCATTTGCAAACCAAACTTAGGCCCTTTACAAAGCCTTGTCTTGAAAGTAGGTGGGTTAAGCAAGATAATCAAGCCCGAATTAAAGACAAAAAACAGCCCATTCCCTTTATTTTAAAACAGCTCATACCGGCCTCAGTTGTATTTTCTTTCAAAAAGAAAAATAAGAACATTGCAAGTCGTTTTTTTATGGATCAAAACGACAACAATAGAGAAAATCTACCCAGAACCTCTAACGTTCCCTCGTGGCTCGTGCTCCAATCAAGGACTCATTCATCTAAAGCCATTTAATCAGCAAGACACCATAAGCGTTTTTCATGACCGGAAGCTCATCAGGTTGTTTGTGTCATAATACAATTCCAATCATCTCAAACTAAAATAGCACTACAATTAAAATTAATATCCTACCCGCTCTACCTTTAATCCAAGGTTCATCGCAGCAAATTAACAATAATTTTGAAATGGACATGTTGAAGTGAATTTTTTAATTATGATTTTTCTTGAATAAACATTAAAAATAACCTAAATACATCAAAAAAAATATATTTTTTAGAATTTTTTGTTGTTTTGCGTTTTTTTTGGATGTTTTTGAAAAAAAAAAAAAAGGATCGAAATTGAATTGTGACAAACAACACAAAACGAATGGGGAGAATTTGCTTGTAAGCAAAAATACAGATAGAAAAGAGATATAAAGAGAGTGACGGAGCAGGGAGATTGAAGTGAATCTGTATTGGTCTATTATCAAACCAAGAAGTTTTCTTTTTGTCTCTTCAATACCAGGTATGATACGTTTACTTGCTTCAGTTGTTCCTGTGATGCCTTGTTGAATTAAGAATCTGCTGTTTGTTCTTGGTATGAATATTATGCATGTCAAAATCTGAACCTATGAATTTAAGAAGAAAACATCAACTTTTATCTTTCATGTCAATAGATTTCAATGATATGAAACCGCAGGTTACTCCTTGACATTATACTGGATAATATAATTCTTCTACATTGAATAATCTTGAAATCTATAAAGTCGAGTATCATAATCCTGAACCGACATCACGACATCTACGTACACTGATTTTAGTTGAAGTGCAATAATTGTTTTTATATGTGATGATATGCATGTTAAGATGAAAAATGAAAAACCGAACCACCGCAGGTTTCTGCTGATATACTTTTGGATTGGATCGTTTCCGAATGGAATCACTGCACAATCAACGGATCGGTGAAAGACTTCTAGTTGACATGTATATAATACAAGTCTTCGAAAGAGTCTTCTTGGGTCATTATTTTCCATGCCAGAACTCTTATGTTCTATTATTTTTATCACATTCAAGAAAAATCGACGTCTAAACCCAAAAAAGAAGATGAAATAAAGGAGAACAAGTGATGGCTGGAAAGCAAGAGGATCTGAAAATGTTATTCGAGAAAGAAGAATGATGGGAGTGAGAACACCTTATGGTATCTGACAGTATTATAAAAGAGAGCAAGATGTGATGGCTGCCTTGAGCAGGACTTCAGCATTACGAAGATCTGATAGTTAGGAACTGTGTCTCCAACATTCAAGTAGTTGACATCAACCACAACTTCTCCTAAATCATCTGCCAAGACCAACAATAGATGTCGGTAACCCTACTAGAACTTAAGCAACATGATGCATAGAGAAGCTTTTCATTATTTATAAATATATGTTATAATACATGACATAAACTCACATCCTCTTGCATTGCCCAGTGGTTTGGAAACTATGGAACAAAATTGTAGCTTAGAAAAGTCTGAACTGTGTAATGTCGTATGGCCTTGACGACCTTCAATGTCAATGACTGGGTCTTTTGAAGGGCAACCATTGTAAGTTTGAAAGATCTGTTTGGAGAGCTTTTTGTTTAACATTATTTGGACTATATGGAATGCTAGGAACAACTTGATATTTGAGGAACAAAAACCAATATGGAAAGATATCATATGGCATTTGTTTTACTTTGCCGCAGGTTGGATTAGGAATCTCAACTCTTCCTTTTGGTATACCGATGCTGATCTATACAGGAATCATAAATGCATTTCGGCTTGGTCTGCTTAATTTCTGATTTAGTGTGGGTTTGTTTTGCTTAGCTTAATAGTAGGATCATAGGTTTTCTTGTATTTTTTTTTGTAATTAGACTGATGCCTAGGCTATAATTTATGTAGCTAAAGCTCTGCTCACATTGTTCATGTTTTTTTTTTTAATTATATATCTATTTTCGATTTCACCAAAAAAAAATGCATGACATAAACAATTATGCTGCCAGGTGGTAAGGACCTTACACATTTCATAATCAAATAAAGCCACTAATATAAAATTTGAATTCATAAAATTTTGAACAATAGTATTTGACTGATGGTAGCCTTTATTGTCTCTAATCAATAATTTTAGTGTTGCTCTCTGTACAAAATCTAAAAAACTACTTTCTCTCAGTACTGGAGAGATATGGGGTTAAAGTTTCTAGCCTGGTCTATTTTTCTGTAAGTTATGACTGATGGTAATCAGAAGCATGTATTGAAAGACAGACCAAGACCCATATACTCCTTAATTGGTTATCCTTCCATCAATGATAGATTTTTCAAGCAGTAAAACTCTCAACTCTTAATTATTTCAAGTGTGTGTATTATAATTTTAAATAAAATTTTATTTTGTATTCAAGTCACTTAGTGACTCTATAAAAGAGATAATAAATATACCAAGAGGTATAGAGGTTTTACTCTAGTCCCCCTTATATTTTTTTTTATTTATCACTACAGTCTGATTACTTTTTTTTTTCATTCACATGAAAAATTGCTTGCCTTTAAACCAAAGACATATTTTATCTTTTCAAACAGTGCATTAAGCATTATTGGATTTGCTTGAAAGAGTTTTGGTTGACTTAATATAATTATCAACAGTAAAATAATTAAAATATCTCCAAGTGTAAAAAAAATAAAGAGTTTTAACTCTCTCTTTTTTTTTTTTGTTAATTGTTAGTTTGGTCAATGGTTATAACGTAATTAAACATTAAAATAATATTTTTAATTTGAAAAAGCTGTTAGGACGTGCGACGGAAAAAAAAAAACCAGACCAAAAGAGAAACAAAAAAAACCAACCCCCAACTCAAAAAACAAACCAAAGACAATTACTCAAACAGGCAAGGAGAGTTGACAAATAATTAACGAAAAGGTTTAATCTCTTTTTTTTTTTGTTAATTGTTAGTTTGGTCAATGGTTATAACGTAATTAAATATTAAAATAATATTTTTAATTTAAAAAAGCTGTTAGGACGTGCAGTACGTTGGAGTTCTCGCACACTTTGAACGGTGCTTGCAGTGCGTCCCGATGGTCAAAAATGGCTTCCGCAATGTCATGTTACTCCTCGCCGTCTCCTCTTAACTAGGAGTGGCACATGCAGGTTAAATGTGATCGGTCTATGGACAATGACCTTTTTTTCTTTTTATTTCTCTTTCCTACCTCGATAAATACTCTATGGTCCTCATTGTTACTAGTATTTTAGATTTGGTCCTTTTAGTTTTGATTTTAGTAATTTTGTTATTTTTCCTTTTGTAAAGGTTTTTTTGCAATTTAACTCTTGGTTTTTAATTTGTATATATAATAACTTTTTATTTGGTCCTTCTACTTTAAATTTCTTATTTTTGTCCCTTGCTTTTTTTTCAAAGATTTTATAGTTTTTAATTTTATCCTTTAAATCATGTTTATAATTTTTTTTCAATGTTAATAATGATTTCAATTTGGTCCCTGGTATTTTAATTTTTTATTATTTTTTTTTGTCTTTATGTCAAAGTTATAGTTTTCAATTTTATTTTTCAAATTAAGTTCATGACTTTCTTCTCTTCGACAACAACAAAATAAATAATAACAATGGTAGTAATGAATTAAATTAATTTGAAGGATAAAATATTCCACAGTCTATAGAAACGTAGGAAAAGTGGAGAACTAAAAATGCAGTGGTATGTGTTTTTTCACTTGAGTTGAGAGAGGGTAATTTTTTTTAAAAAAATTAGCCTGAATTTCACTTTTTGGCAAATGAAATGAACAGAGGAGGGAATTTTTGGGGATATGTGTAGCACATGGAATTAAAAGGAAAAGAGGAAACATGACTGGACAGGATATATCTTTGACGATCAGCAAGCTTTGGTTCAAAAGAAGTTTAATTTTTTTTATTTTAAATTAATTTTTTTAATGATTTTTATTTGATTTTGATATTTTAAAAAAATAAAAAAAAATATTATTTTAATTTATTTCTAAATAAAAAACACTTTAAAAAACAAAATAATGACTGACACAATATTAAATAGGGTTTTAAATGAATTAAAAAAAAATATATCTTAAACTCCATTGAATATATTAATGAAAACAATGTGATTGCAGAATTGTGTGCAGGTGGCATTGCTAGGACGTGAGAAGTGTAGTAGTATCTTCTTCACTTTAGTTTCCATGATGGTTAAAAAGATCGAACACACCCATGTAGACATTCTCTGAAAAGAAATATAAATTGATATTTTTTTATTTAAAAAAAAATAATAGGTTACTATAGATTTCCCTGATAATTAATTCAGTAATTCAAGTCTTTCATTGAGTTTTTTAATCGGGTCATGTCCTGGACAACAACTATGTTTTCTACTATTTAACTTATTTACTTAAATACAAATGTACATATTTACCATTTTTGAATACCGATTTCTTTTTTTTAGAGAATAAAATTAAAAGGTTTGTTAGTGAATGTTTTAAGAGAACCACAAAACGAAAATATAAAATCAAACCATTTTATTGATATATTATAATTTAGAGCTAGTGCTCCAAGATTTGTTTTTTCCATTTTAGTCACAGCCACCGGGGGCAAACCCAATCCTTTCCTTCGCACCATCAAAGACTACTGTGTAAGTCTTTTGCTGAAAATTCCCAAAGATTGAAACTTCGTCATCCAATTCCGCAAATGCCAAGCAGTACACCTTGCTCCCTGGAACCTGCAACATGATCCCCGAAACATCGATATCCATCTCCACGCCACCTTCGAAGAACACACTAATCGAAGGTATTGCAACCGTGCTATAATTACTGAAGTCATAGCATGTGTCTAGAAAATCATCTTGGTCCAACAAAGGATAACCTTTCATCATTTCTCGGAACACTGACCTCAGTGCCGAGTATGCCTTCGGAGGCAGCCGAGTGAGCACTGCACCAGAGTCGATGGTGCTAGCAATCTTAAAAGCCGATGCATCTATCAATGGTTTACGGCCTCCAACACTAATTCCAGTCATTTTGATGTCGTAGTCCGAAGATGGTGCTGTTTTAGATACTGGGGAGAATCTCACATCATTCGGCACTTTGCCGCCGAAAGTAAGATGACCAGTTGCGCCAGGAGTTGACGGTATACAATAAGAGAAGAGTTTGTCGTATATATTAGCAGTTTGTGATGCAAAAGATATAGGTGAGCGGTTTAGTCCCATTATACCAGATTGTCCATGTGATTCACCAGATACTTGATCGCTGCATCCAATCAAAATGTTCTTGAAGTCGTACTTTAAATGGCTAAAGGATATTGTTTCGGTGGCCAAAGTTCCTGTGGAGCTGCTGTTGTCTACATATGCAGTTAAGTAGGTGCACTTCGGAGAGGAGCATCCTGTATCCACAACATTGAACATACAACTCTTGAAATTTTTTTTTAAGGTTTAATTTATCCCATTTTTGTTTCAATAATATCGTTAACCAGCCAATTAAAACTTTTAATGCATGTCAAAATAATAATATTTACCTTTCCTGATTGATTGGCATAGCTTTGAGGAACATGGAAGGCCTTTGAATGAAGCTGACTTGGTTGGATCGAACACAGGTACTTTTGGATAGCAAGCCTTGCACGGCTTACATTGAGTCCAAATGAGACCACTGCCTGTGTCAAATATAAGTGGCATTTCCTTCTTGGGCGTGCCGATTCCAACGTTGACAATATAGTCACTTGCAGTGATTCTGGATAGACCATAGAACGGGACACTACTCTTCATGTGCTCAACACTGCTGGTCAAGTTCATTGAACGCCGGGCCTGAATAATTGAGTCCACTCGAAGTTTGTCTCGACGGAGGATTTCGTTGAAGGATGATGCTGGAGCAGTTGATGTTCTGTGTGGATTGCATGGACCGAACCTGTGTACTAATTTTAGGGATGATGAACCCTCGTTGAGAGCTGAAACACAAAGCAATTACCTTAAGAACGTATCAAGGGCCATCCTCTCTCTCTACAATATCCTTCACAGTAATAGTACGTAGTAAGAAGAAGGAGGTCATGTGCTTAATTTTTGAATCAAGAACTATAATACCTTTGGAAGATTCCTTGCAGACTTCTGTTGATGGGAGAGAATTGATTTTGAGAGTATGAAAATACGCTCTCGTTTCTTCATCGGCATTGTCCTTCAAAGAGTTACAAGGGGAAAGAAGAAAAAAACCATAAATCACAAAAGAAAGTAGTGATTTAGAAGACATGGGAGCGCCAATGGGAGACAAATATTCTTCTCTTAAACAGTTATTATGCTTCTCTCGAGGTAGGGACAGCTATTTATACATGCACACCGAGTTAATTATAACCTAGATAGTATAGTTTTTTTTAAATAAATGATGATCAAATTATCTCGATGTGCACAAATTAATTTGATTATATATATATATATATATATATATATATATATATATATGGTTGTTGATCTTAATACTTGGCTACAACCCCTTTTAATTATAGAGCCTATTTGTTTTTATATTTTAAAAGTATTTTTATAAAAAATAAAATTTTTTTATTTCAAATTAATATTTTTTTGGTGTTTTCAGATCATTTTAATGTGCTGATATTAAAAATTATTTTTAAAAATTAAAAAAATATTATTTTGATATATTTCTAAATGAAATTTTTTTAAAAAATAACTACTACCATATTCTCAAATACCTTCTTAATTTAATACATGTTTTATTATAATGTTTTTTAACCGTGTTTAGAATTATAGTAAATATTATTTTTTAAAATATTTTTTATTTAGAAAAAAAACAAACCTACACCATCATGTGGCATGTCCACTAAAAGGGAGAAGCTAATAATAAAAGTAAGGGAATGAATACAAAAAAGAAACACAAAAGCAACACCCCATGTCCACGTATAGATTATTGAGGGTAATATCTTTGGAAATCAACATCACTTGTCACATAAAAACTATTTCATTCTGTGATTAAACAGTGTTTTTGAAGATTTTTATTTTTTTTAGTTTTAAATTAATTATTTTTAGTGTTTTTTTATTATTTTAATAACAAAAATAAAAAATATTATCTTAAAATATTTTTAAATAAAAATATTTTTTTAAAAAATATTTACTACACCTTCCGTTAGTTTCGCATTAGAATTATAAATCGGTTGCAATTTAAATTACTTGAATATTGTAATACTAAATTATTTTTTATTTATTTTGAATATATATATATATGTTTTATTTTTGCATTCTCAGGGCTACTTGCTATTATAAAATATTTATTAGATTTAGTTAAAATTTATTGATTGGAGTTATTGTGGTTTTTTTTACAGGTTTTTTAAAGCATGACAGAATCTTGAGTATAGTTCCTGTATAAAGGAATATCAGTTCAATTTTTTGCCTGAGGTAGGGAAGTTGCAAAACTGAAGTAGAGAATCCTATAAAGGGATGACCAAAGCTATATAAAATGTCAATTCAAAGTTAGACTCACTATTATTCTAAGCTATATAAAAATTATATTGGAATATTGCGACTATAAAATATTGTAAACTCAACACTATGTGAATGTACAAGCTCATGAAGAAGAGTCACTCTTGTAATAACTTTTGCCTTAGTGTTGATTTGACATAATAAAATTCAATTTAACTATAAAACAAAAAAAAATGTTAAGTTAGTATTGATTTTACATAATAAAATTCAATTTTATTATTTAAAGATAATTGAAATTCTCAAGAATCAAATTTGACTCTAAAAAAAAAATCTTTTTTTATTATTTGCTCAATTTAACAAAAAAAGGGGTAAAAAAAATGCATGTCTAGCTTCTTCTTTTTTTTCCCCTTTGGGCCAAGGGCTGCCTAGGTGCTTTATAAGGTTTTTAGAAAAAAGAAATTAATTATTTTTTTAAAACAAAATAATTATAATTATATTTAGAGTATGAATTTGTTTTCAAATATTATTATTATATATTTGTAATAGCAACAAAAACTTTTTTTTGTACGGCCTTTCATTGATGACTAATGATTTGGTATTGTGGTTGCTGTTGTGGTTGTAGTTTTAAAAAAAAATTGTTTTATAAAAAGTACTTTTAATTGAGGTTAGTTTGAAAAAAATATATATTTGGTTAAAACTGTGGTTAAAATTGAAGTTGAATAAAAAGTAGTTTAAAGTGTTTGGTTAAGAATGTTTTTGAAATTGAGGTTATAAAATAATTTTAAGGAATATATATTAATGTTGATGGTTTTTAATTAAAATATTGTAGATTCAATTATTATTATTACATCATGAAATAAATAATACTTTATATAAAATATTTTTTTATTATTTTATTAAACTATTTACAATTCTGCAAATATTACGTTATCAAGCAATCTTCGTATAATTTATGTAGTGTCATTGAATAATACTAAACAATAATTTACTGAATAAAATACAATTAAAAAATAAAAAATATTTTTTTATTTTAGTGGGTCGGACCCAGTTAAATTAAACGGAAGTGCATGTGATTACGAATCATGAGTGAAAGTGGGTTGTGAGGCCCCTCCATTTTTAAACGGAAGTGCATGTGATTACGAATCATGAGTGAAAGTGGGTTGTGAGGGAGGCGCTAATAATTAATGAAAGGAAGGGAGTAGCTACAAAAATACGATGAATACAAAAAAGAAACACACATATAGATTATTTAGAAAGGTAATATCTTTGGAAATCAACATCACATATCTAAAAAAAACCTATTTGGTATTATAATTTAACTGTGTTTTGAAAAAATTTATATTTTTTTAATTTTAAATTAATTTTTTTTAGTATTTTTTATTATTTTCATATACAAAATAAAAAAACATTATCTTAATATATTTTTAAATAAAAAATATTTTAAAAAAAACAATATTTACGGCACCCTCCATTTTTAAACGGAATTGCATGTAGAATTACAAATCGGTGACCGAACTTTGAGGCCAAGATTGGACCAGTTCTGCAGTTGTGGGCTATGATTGATTGTTTTGTGTTCTCATTGCCACATTTTCTCACGCGATGATCCAGATTGGTAAGTGGTCTAGGACTGGCTCTTTTTCCGCGCAAAGTGGGTTGTGGGCTTCTTTTTTTTTTTTTAATAGTCGAAATTTTATTAAGAAAAAAGCTACAGAGATAATAACCTAACTTACATATAATGCTAAACTTCTAAGGTAGCTTAACATTCAGGAACCATTTGTATCGGAGGAGCTCGCCAATTAAGAAGTGAGTGCAGGCATAGACATTACATTGTTTCTTGGTCAGATGCACTTTTTCATTTTTGTTTCTCTGATTTCCTTGCTGCCCTTGTCGCAGCCTTTACCTGTTCTCTCCATTGAACATAGTCACTCGATGAAGGAAAGGAAACCAACACAAATGCGTTTTTCTTTTTTAAAAAAATAACACAGTAAACATTAAAAATTGACGGAATAACACCTTTTGAAATTTGTTTTTGATAAAATAGCATATTGTCACCCTTTAGAAGCTCCATATTTAGTAGATATCGTGTTTTAAAAACATGACAACTTAAGATTGGTGGTTGCTCTGACTGTTTGCACTCGCGGGATAGACATATGAACATCAATGGTCCCGCTGGTCTGTTTTTAGATGGTCGAGCTACATTGTTCAGACAGGATAATGTGACAGTTGGACTACAGATAGCACATTTCAGTCGACATCAACAAGAGTGATGCATTGTAGGCCATGACTTGTTGGGGTAAAAATAATGATTACAACTGGTTAAGCCAACATAGAGCTTATGTATCATAGTGGGATTCATGAAAGATTGAGATATTTACAGATACATGCTGTGATTACAAATAAGGAGTATATGATTTGGTATATGAGTATCACATGTCGAGTCATTACTCCGGATCTCGAGCAAATTCCTCTATCTAAATACATGCAGTGTGAGTAACATACCTAGCGGATTTAAAATGTCGCAAGTAATTAAATCTTTTCTAAATTAATATATTTTAATATTTAGGTTTTATGTATTGATCTTTTAATTTAACGTTAGTGTTTTGTTAATATTATGTTGGCTTCGTGCTACGCGAGGGTTGGGAGACTGCATCTTATGTTTGTAATACTGACAAAGAAAACAAAGTTCACACCGTTTCGTTCTGGTGGTTAAATGTTTGTCGGACTGGATTTAATATCTTTAGAGAGAGGTTAACTCTTGATGAGGCCATGATAGAGGACGAGACCACTCAAAAAGGTTCAAGAGTTGGATCCAGTCGTGCTACTGATTAGCCCGGATCATCTAGTAGACGACATAAACGCGGATAGATAGATGAGTTATGTTTATATATTTTTAGAATTAAATTACTTGAATATTGTAATACTTAATTATTTTTTATTCATTTTGCATGTATATATGTTTTGTTTTTGCGTTCTCAGGGCTACTTGCGATTATAAAATATATATTGAGTTTAGTTCGAATTTGTTGATTGGAGTTATTATGGTTTTTTTTAATTTTTGCAGGTTTTTTAAAGCAGGAAAAAATCTTGAGTATAGTTTCTATATAAAGGAAACTCTATCTAATTGTTTTTTAAAATTGTAAAATTCCTAACTCTCTAAAATCATAAAGTAAATTAAATTTTAGATTAACAAAAACTATGATTTTATAAATTTTTTCTTCTAAATATATTTTATGCGTTAAAATATACATCTTTATCCAACTTGTAGACTTAAGAACGAACTTTAATAAGTAACAGTAGTGCTGTTGTGTCAATGTGCTTATCATCCCTTTTTTCAGGCTCAAAACACAAAGTTTTTGAAAATTAGACAATAGCCAAAATAATTTATTTCAATTGATATTGTAGTTCTCAACCATAATATTTGATTGTATATCACGAGTGGTAACCACAACAAAATCATAATTAATGTCTTCACAACCATAATATTTTATCAAATATTATATTTCTGAACTATAACATTAGTGAAATGTCACGATTTAAAATTATAAAATTCTTAAATTATGTTATTTCATGGAAACTTTTCTATCATGTGTTAATTCACCGTTTATTTGCATTTTGTATGATAATTTTATCCCACAAAAGCAACGGCCATTCTAGGTTCCAGAGAAAGGCAACATCATCGAATGTGAAAAGAAGCATGTTTTCTCCATTGGAAATGGTGGCCTCAGATATAGCTAGGCTGCTTAAAGTGGGGACAGTCTCCCTCATTATCAAGTGATTCGAGTCTGAAAAATTCTCTAACATGGAGCTTGAAGACTAGGATTTGTCAAAAATGGGCACCGACGTGGGACCAGACGTGGAACTCGTGTTTGACCTTTTTATTTATTTATTATTATTTAAGTTTTCTGTTGATAAACTTTAGCAAGCTTATAATTAAAATGCCTAGGGAGGTGCAAATGAAGTATGAACAATATTATATATTGAGATCACTTGAGGCAATGTCCTGTTTAGTGAAATTATAGTAACTAATAAACAACTTTTATATATATATATATATATATATATATATATATATATATATATATATATATATATTTTATTTTCCAGCGTATTTTTTTATTTAAAAATATTTGAATTTATTTACCAATTTACTAGTCCAACAAAAAGCTATTCTACGACAACTAACTACTAAATAAAGGTTGGTTTTGGATAGGAAATTAATCAATTCTTCATTTAAAATATGAAATTGTTATTATAAATTATAATAAATTAGTTAAATCTAATAAGGTGTTGATAGCTAGGGAAATCTTAGTACTAAGGTGCTGGACTTAGTATAAATTTATCCATGAAATCTTTTTAATCAATTTAATGATTATATATTTGTTTATATAAAATCTATTTATTAAGTGGTTATATATTGGATTCTATCACTTTTATTTTTCGAATTAAATAAATTAAAAATTAAAAATTAATATAAAATTATTTATTAAATGTTACCTACTAACTAACTAGCTGGAGGCCAAGCCGGGATTTTTCTGTCCATTAATAAACACCATGTTTTGGAGAGCTATTCATCAATATGATATCTAAAATAAACAATAGGAACTATATAACAATTAACAAACATGAGATTCAAAATCAACGATAAATTAATATTTTAATAATCAATAAATAGAATACTTGATATTAACATTTAGTTACTTGAATTTATAGATCTTATAGTTTGAATGATGAAGATTAGAACTGTCACATGTGTGCGGCGTCACGGCGATCGTCTTCCTCACTCATCATGTGTTTATCTGGAAAATATAGAGAGACAAGAAATTCTTGTCTTTTATTAGTGGAAAAAAATGAAATGGGAGTCGCCACCTAGTATCTGAGTCACTAGGAACCCTAACTGGTCTCAGAGATCGGGTACGGAGACTGGTTGCGTAAAGGGAAGGTATTAGCACCCCAAATACGCCCTACCTCCTACCTAAGGTAGGCTGCATTGTTTTATTGTCTGATAAAAACTAAGGTCTCGTTATATTTTCTAATTTTTGATCTATCTATGATTTAAGAAAAGTCCTTCTCGGTAAGGAGGTCCTTATCTTATCAGGTAAAAATCTAACTGTTCTAAGATCAAATAAGAAAAACTACCTTTTTAATATTGAGAATACGTTTTACGTGTAAATTCGTAATCCCAGATATTAAAAGAAAACAAAATAAATTTCTTTGGAATTTTTGAAATATTGGCCAAGTTCTCGTGACTTTAATAAATTGGTTATTAAAGCCAAAAATGCATGCTAAAACATTTTTTTGTTTTTTTTGAAGTTTTCTTTGTTGTATGAAAATACAATATGAGTTTTTTAGCTTTAAGAGACTTGGTCGTATGCATGAAAACAAAAACATGTTATATTTTGATGAAAATCGGGTATTTTAATACCGGATTTGTATCTTTACGATATAAAAATACAAACCGATATTAATTAAAATGATGTAGAAAAATACGCAGGAAAATCACAATTTTCAAAAATATTTTTTTAAATAGAACTAGGCCAGACCCAGCCCAATTATGTGAGCTGGGCCTGTATTGGCCTAGCTACAAGGCTGGACTCAGCCCAGCCGCGTGGGCTGGGCCGATGTTCCAGCCCAAAACGAACAAAAGGGCTGGTTAGCAGCCAAATATAATTAGTTAGTTATTGTAATCTTCATTTGCTGCAGAACGTGAATTGCTCACGTTCTACATGCGAATGAAGATGAACAAATAAAAATGGCAGGGGAGGGGAGAAAGTTATCTGGAGCGGAAAAGCATGGTTGTGGTCGTCAGCGGTGGTGGAAGGTGGTGCTGCTAGCGGTTGCTGAACGGAGAATGGCTTGGACGGCGGTCGGCCCTTCTTCTTCTTCTCTGTGTTTTTTTCTTCTGCTCTGTTCTTCCTCTCGTTCCCTGTTTTATTCCTTCTCCCTCTCTCCGGTCTTTCTTCTGTTTCTGTGGTAGCAACTGTTGTTGCTCACGGTGCTGGTTGTGACGGTGGTGGCTGAATGTGGCTGCAGATGGTGGTTCCAAGCGGCGGCTTCTCCTCCTTTCTCCTCTGTTTCAGCTTTTCCCTCTTCTTTCTGTTTCTGTTTCTCTGTATATTCTTCAGTTTCTAACGGTGATTGTGTGGTTGTTAATGGTGGCTACTGGTGGTGGCAAACTGGGGAGAGCTGAGGGTGGCCGGTGGTTTTTTTTCTGTGTTTTCCTCGCCCTCTGTTTCTGTTCTCCTGTTGCTCTCGCTTCTGCTGCTCCTTCTTCGGTCTCTGACGATGGTGGAGCTGATGTCGTTAGCGGTGCTGCTGGTGACAAAGCAGAATGACGGTGGCGCTGCTTCCAACGGTGGAGGGAGAGAAACCAGAGAGAGAGCGATGAGTTACTGTTCTTCTCCCCTGTTCTTTTGTTTTTCTGTTCTTTCCTTCTATTCTCTCATCAGTTCAAGTCTTCCCCTCTTTGTTCGTCTACCCTGTTTTCAAAACGATATATGTTCCTCTCTCAAACAATCCCCTGCTTCCTTCTCTCTATTCGGTTCTCTTCTTCAAGTTTGTTTCTCAAAATTTTTGCCCCCCTCTGGTTTCCTTATTTTTCTTTTTCCCCTCCCCCCCTCTTCTTCTGCGCGTTCCTTTGTATTTATAGGCAGTTGGGGAGGGGGGAGGGTTCACCATTTTCTTCCATAATGCTTCAAGGTGTGGGTATGAGCATGCGGGTTGGGCAGTGGGGTGGAGGGATGGGCGGGAAAATGATTTAAACTCTTTTTTTCATCCATAATGCTTGCACGGTTTCAGTGTTCTGTTTATTTTTTATTAAGAAAAGAAAATATGTAATTTGGAAGAACCCAAAAATGGGTTATGACAAGAACCTTGAAATAAATTCAAATAAATAGAGGGAAATTATTAGAATACTTGATTTTAATAATAATAATAATAATAATAATAATAATAATAATAATAATATTATTATTATTATTATTATTATTATTATTATTATTATATATAACTAATTTCATTTAATTACTTTATATAAAGAAATGATCAAAATGACACATATTATATAGTTAGATTTTGTAATATTTTAGGAAAGCCAATTAATAATATTACTCTCAAAATATTCATATAATATTAAGAATATAATTTATAAATATAAGTAGTTATTTGTTGTAGCTTATAATTAAATAGACCACACGACACTCAAACATTTAACAACAATTATCAATAACAATAAAAAGTTATGTTTCCTTTATCAATTTTATTTTATTTATCAATAACAATCATTATCTAGTCATGGTGATTAATTAATTATTCGATGTAATATTATTTAATTGGCTTATAATAATATTGTATACGATAACTATGGAAATACACTTGAAAATTTAAATTTTATTCATTCAAGTCTAAAGAAGGAAAGAAAGAAAGACACGGAGCCAGCAAGTACTGACTTCATCAACATCGATTGCTACCTTGCTGGCTGAAAATTGTGCTTGATGAGCCTTATCCTTTAAATAGGATACTTTCGGTCATTGGGTTTTATTTTCGAGTGTTGCAGTGAGGCCTTAGTGTATTACTTGATGGACACTAGTCTAGGAAAATTGTGAACCTTAAATTGTGCTGAAAAATTGCAAAGGACCTGTCATCTTCAGGTGCTTGCTTAGTAGTGCAACGTCTGTCCCGCTGTTCCTCATTCCGAGGCTGTGTAGGAAACAAATAGGATCCTTTTAGTTTTGGAGAGTCATGATCGCGGTGGGCTCTCTGTTGATCTAAGGTGTTTGTCAGTCATGTCTTCTTTTGCTTCACACTTGATTATTTGCTTTGAGCTGTAAGCATGTCAACCTGTCTGATTTGTAAGCAAGGATTCTGAGATGGAAGAGCTGAGTTATAGTATGTATACACGGTTTCTCATGAGAAAAGAGGTGAGGTTTGAGGTTGATGCCTGTCTTTCTGGGTTTCATTTGGTTTGATGTTCTATAGGTATGGAAGGATTTTAGCATGGGAAAAGTCCTCGGTACCTTGGTCTCTGGGCGAGGGGAGGGGCGAGCCGTTTTTTTCTTTCAGTTAAAATGAATCCATACGGCTTTGGAATAAGCGGCCTTGTCTTTTTAGCTCGGCATGTTGATGGTGAGTAGACATAAATAAATCTTGGGCTATGGCTCCATTAATCTGGGCTAAGTTTTTTGGGTTGTACTCATAGGGTTGATGGGTTTAGGTTAATCATACTTGTGTTCAATAAAAAAAGTAACAAAAAAAATTAAGTAAAAAAAAAAAACAAAAACAACATCAAATTTATATGAATAAATTTTTTGTGGGTTTTACTGCCAAGTATTTTTTTAAATCATTTTTTCTATCATTGTACAATAAAAAAATGTTTGTCTTTTTAGTTTGT
Organism: Populus deltoides; assembly: GCA_015852605.2. Lineage (NCBI taxonomy): Eukaryota > Viridiplantae > Streptophyta > Magnoliopsida > Malpighiales > Salicaceae > Populus > Populus deltoides. Next base: position 16,376,816 of record CM027587.2, read on the forward strand.
TTTTTATTTTAAAAAAACACCAAAAAAACATTTTTCACATTTTAGCACTTGAAAAAATTATTTATTTTAGCATCTTCATATATATATAAAAAAAAACATGCATATTTTGACTTAATAACAGGTATATTAAGTCAATTAAGACTTGGCTAAAATCAAATAGCTCATTGGACCTACACACCAAAAAAATAAAAAACCCATGTTTTCTAAAAGAATAATAAACAAACAAATAATGATAAAAACTCTTGATTTTCAAGATATGTATTTTTTAACAAAAGAGACTACTCCGGGACCAAAGCTAAATTCTTTCGCTTGATGAAATCTCCCTTTTCAGGGATAATCTTTATTTTTTAAGATACTGATGTCTAGATTTGTCCAGATTTTAAAATTAAATACAAGTTATGTTTATTTTTAGCAATTTTGATAAAAATTGTTAAGGATTTAATATCAATATTTTTTACGAATCTTCTATTTTTTTGGACTAATATCATTTTCTAATGTATGGAAAGACCTACGTCAAATTTTTTACAAAATATTTAGAAATTAAAAATAAAAAAATAAAAATAAAAAACAATTAGGATAATTAATAGCAATAAAAAAAATAAAAAAAAACACTTAATAAAGGTAAATTTTTGTGAGAAAAGATGTTGTAAGAGTAATATCATTCTTTCCTTAAATATAATTAACTCTTTATCTAAATCTAGAAACCATCACAATATACAATTTTATTTTTATAATCTAAATTATATTTTACACGGAATATAACTATATTTTTAGCTCTAATTACCTGGATTTTATACCCCATATGCAATTGGTTCTTTGTCCAATCTTTTCTTAAAAATCTTACTTGAATAAAAAAAAATACAATTCAGGTAATTTAAGTAGCCCTGTTTTTTTTTTTACTAACTTAGCAACTCAAAATCTTACTGAAATATACAAGTTCATGTAGTCATTTTACGTGTTTTGCAACACCACATGATAGAACCTACATCCTCTACACTTCCACTAACAGCAATGATCATTGGAATTCAATCAGAATCAAAGGTGAAAGATTGCTCGATTATGATATTACTCATCTCAAAGTCGACAATAGCAAAAAGTTTTTCCTCCAATACAAGAACGCAATCTTATCTTTCGCCAGACCAAATCTAAGTGCGCCAATAGCTTGCAAATGATTCCTCCAAAGTGACCCACAGATCGTTTTCCTCCTCCATGAAAAAACAATATTCCAGGTCGAGGGACTCAGGGCCATTCAATCTATCCATTGGTAGGGATGTGAGGCTGGAAGTTGCCTCTGCCATCCCAAGCAAATTAAGGTTGGAATGGAGACAATATAGGGTCTCCGCACTATGGATGAAACTGGACACGATTACTACTTTATACTGTGACTACAGGACATGGCTCTCCTATAATGGAACTTCCACTCTTTCTAACTCTTTTTTTCCCTTTTCTTTTTCCTAAAAGAGAAAAAAAGATTTGGTCATTTTTTGCGCGCCTACTCGTTTTGTTATAAAAATTATTCTTCAATAAAAATACTTCAATATAAAATATTAACTTATTTAAGATAAATTAGAAGTAAATAAAAATTTGATTATAAAAAATATTTTATTGACATATATTAAAAAAAAAAAAAAATTTAAAAATATATATATATATATAAAAGATCTAGTCCAAGGGGGTTTTAGGTTTAAATCATGTGTATTTGACTTAACATTGGCCCAGGTCCAGAATTGAGGACTATGAGCCTGAATTGGATTTATTGTAGAATAATTATTAGACTCATAATAAATTATTTTTTCTTCAGCATATAAATAAATGGTCTAGACAATAATCTTTCTCTTCCTAAATAGTTTGTTTTCAAAGGCAAAAAAACATTGTTTTTAGGCAAAAAAAAAAAAAACAATCGTTAGTTTTTTGCTTATTTTTTATTTTTATTGTTATGGTAAAGTGATGGGAATTTATTTTAATAATCACCAAAATTAATTCTGCTTTAATTTTGATTTCAATAAAAATGGATCGAAGAGAATATGTTTTGCACACAAGTAGTCGAGCTCTTTTACCTTCCTTCATACGTTTTCTACTCCATTTTTCTTTAGTCATTCAAGAGCTTAGATTTGTTAAGTTTGTTTTCGCAGTTCCTTTCATTAAGCTTGATTAGTAGGGCAATTCATCAAGGTGGAGTTATTGAAATTTTGAAAAATTAATTACAATCAATTTGTTTGGTATTTATATCCAATAATGAATAATAAAATTTTAAAAACAAATAATATGTATATTGATATCAATGCATTTGTATTTGTTTTATATTTTTAATACCTCAACAAGTAAGTATAAAGACAGAAACTAGTTCCGAAACCACTTTTTGCCAAAAAGTTTAAAAAAAAAAATATCGCAACGGAATTTGGTTTGGTTTCTAGGGAGGTGTTTTTTTGATTTTTAGTTTTTATGGAAAATTTGGGAAAACATTTTAAGAAAAATTTAGAAATGTCATTATTTGCTATTATATCAAATTTGATCTCAACTTTTGATTGCATATAATTTGTTTTGAATATTTATTTTCAATTTCATCTCTTAAAATTTAATTTTTATATTAACTTTGATCCTTAATTTTATAATTGCTATTTGCTTTTCCTTATCATTTTTATTGAAATTTTTTATCTATCAAATTTGGTCCTCATTATTTTGATTGTTACTTATTTTATTTGAAATAATTTATGAAATGTTAAATTATTTTAATTTCTTCATCTTTCATTTTTTTTAATTTTTAGATTTGATCTCTATTATTTTGATTATTATTTATTTTATTTGAGAAAATTTATGAAATTATATATTTTTTTTCAATTTCATTCTCATTCAACTTTTTAATTTGTAAGATTTGTTCTTCATAATTTTAATAAACAGAAAAATAAAACATTAACAATCATATTTTTGTTTCCGAAAGAAAGTATTTTCCAACTTATTTTCCATTACACTATCAAACATCGGAAAATACTTTCCCGGAATTCATTTTCCAAAAGGAAACTAATTTTCAGCAAACAAACGGGATCTAAATTATTTGTTTATATATATAAAAAAGTAAATTAGAAAAAATGGTTTCACAGTCATCAAACAATAAGTTTTCATGACCAAGACTATGTTTTTTCATAAATCACAATGATGATCTTTTATTGAGACAAAGTTAGATTAAATTAAAGATCACTTGAGAAGATCATAGGTCATTTGTATAACTCAAAATTTTATTTAATAAAAAGTCTTAATTAGTAAAATAATTTTTTATGAAATGAACTTATTTTCCAAAAAACATTTACATAAAAGTATTCCTTAAATATTTTAAAAGATCTCGTTTATAATTTTACTCAAGGCTATTATTCACCTTAACCAACTCTGCATGGAGATCATCAACCATGACATATCTATATCGCTTTTGGGAACTACTAGCTAGATTCTTTGAAATTTTGAAAAGAAAAAAGAAAAAAACAATAACTTAATTTATATGAAATTTGGATAATCTGGCTATCAATGTAATCTGTATCTCTCTCTCTAAAAATTTTCTATTTAAGTGATTAAGATTTTGAGAATATCAATAGGAAGGGCTTTTATTTTAAATTAAGTAGCTATTGTTTCAAATTTTAAAAGTAAATGTTCGGTTTAGAACTTGGTTTTGCTGAAAACATATACATGTGTAATTAAAAAAACAAGCAAAGCTAATTACCAGGTAGATATATTTTCCCATATTGTTTCTCTTATAATCGGCTAATTAAAAAAGATGATTTACTCTATAAGCTTAATTAGTAATTACCAAGGAAGTTCGCTTAATTAATGGGTCCATAATGTGCATATTGTGTGCTTAGAGTTTAAAGAGTTTCATGTTTAGTGGATTTGTGCTTTTCATTTCCAATGGAAGTCATGGGTGCCTCGTCAAATTAATATATAGAATGACTTCAAATTTCAAGATCTAAAATCATGCTTTCCCTTTACCATCGAACTCAAGTCTTCCACCTCAAGAATAAGTGGATATTTGCCTTATCATTGACTTGGGTCAATTGGCACTTAATTTGCCAATAATCTTAATTTTGTTTGCTTTCACTCGGAGAGTCTTCATCTTTGATTTCTTTGGTGCTGCTATGATTATTTGACTATAGGGCATTTGAAAGTATAATAATAGTTGTTTTTCAAAGTATTTTTCATAAAAAAATGTATCAAAATATATTTGTTTAATTTTTAAAAAAATATTTTTGATATCAGTACATTAAAATGATTTAAAAATACCAAAAAAATATTAGTTTGAAGTAAAGAAAAACTTTAAAAAAATATTTTCAAAACACGAAAATAAACAGGTTGAGTAACATCAATCAATCGTAATATATATATATATATATATATATATATATATATATATATATATATATATATATATAAAAGGTATAGATTCTAGGCTTTATAATGTGAATTATAAAGATATGTATATAACGTATAGATTCTAGTATTAGTTAGTGGGTGATAGTGGATTTACAATGTACGTGAAAAGAACAGTATTATCCCATTAAGAGTGCTCGAAATTAATTTCTTTTATCTTTGTTTAGGTAAATGGAAATAGTGAAGAAACTTCTCTGAAGGAGATCTAGTAATTAATAAAAAGTACTGGTCTCCATCCACTGAAATGGGATGCTAGTGGCGCACTTGGGCTTGATAAATGTATTTTTCTTTTACAAGATTGATATAATTACCCAAAATTATGGACATCTTGAACTCATCTTTTTACAAAGCACTCCATTCTGATTCATTTGAAGGATTTTTGTGATTTATTATGAAAAAAACATTAAATTTGAGGTGAAAATACTATTTCTTTTTTTTTTTGAAATATAGGAATATAAATATATTCCTATATATGTTGGAGGTTATTTTCCAGAAAATTCGATCGAAAATCCTTAGGTAAATTATAATTGCAACCTCAAAATTTGGATGTTTTTTCAATCAACCACCTGACTTTTCAAATTAAAAAGTACAGCTTACCCAATTCTTGGCCAAGACTTTAAAATAACCTCTGATCGCTTCTTGCTATTCAGTCAATTTCGCACCCGCAATTTGATATATACATGAATGAAGCTTCCTTTTTGGTACTGAAATCTTTCTGTTTAATCATGGACAACACCAGAAAGGAGTATTTAAATATTAAATGCTTTAATTAGTGGTTTCAAAGCAAAGGCCAATTAAGCTAGAAAAGTTATCACCGGCCAAGACTTGATTTATTGCGTTACATTTTATTTAAATATTAAATGCTTTTATAGTATATAAGGCCCCGATGAGCCTATGAGTTCTGGCAACACAACTACGAGAAGGGCTACTTTGTTTCCAATGGCCACCCCAATTTGTTCCATCTCTCTTCTGAGTGTTTTTCTTCTTCTATTCTCTTTGGAAAAGGGTTATGCTGTTGAAGAAAATGAGGCTACGAAAAGCTATCTTCATATTATTAAAGTCAATTCTCTTATGCCAACAACTGCCTGCAACCACTCTTCTAAAGGTTTAATCACCATACGAGCAATCTTTTCTTGATTCATGTTTATTAATTATATATATTCAACTTTGTTGATCCTATGTTGGTTTAATCACGATACTTTATTTAAATTCTCCGCACATGCAAAATAATTCTTTGAAAGATAGACTTGAATATCTAAATTCATACTTTGGTTAATGTTTGTCAGCTTCGATCTCATTTGATGATGTAATTTAACATGTTTTTTAAAGTATTTTTTATCTGAAAATATATCAAATTAATATTTTTATAATTTTTTTTAATGATTTTGATTTCTTGTTGTCAAAAATAAAAATAAAATATTATTTTTAATATATTTTCAATTAAAAAACATATTTTCAAAAGCACTATATATTACACACTCTTGGTTTAAAAAGATAAAAAGAACAATTGAAAATCATGTCTAATTGTCGTTTGTTTGTTTAAGTACAATCCCTCTAAAAAAATCACTCCAAAATCTTTATCCTTTTTTATTTTAATTATAAAAACCCTCTAAACAAAAATACAAAAGTCATGCATAAAATCTTACTACCTGATATATTCTTGGACTCTCTCCAATCTCAATTTCTTAGCTCTGCCCAGCCCCGCCCTATTTTATATCTAACAGTTGAAAATTCTTTTCAATAAAATGAATTCATGGATGGTTCAACTTATTCCTAATTAAGACCACCTCAGGTAATAAACTCAGTTGAGTGCCTGCATGTAATCACACTAATTCAAGGTTTATGCATTTCAGTTTCAAACAGTTTATCCCTGGAAGTGGTGCACAGGCATGGCCCATGCATTGGTATAGTGAATCAAGAGAAAGGAGCAGATGCTCCTTCTAACATGGAAATCTTCCTTCGAGACCAAAATCGAGTGGATTCAATTCATGCTAGGCTCTCAAGTCGTGGCATGTTCCCAGAGAAGCAGGCTACAACATTGCCGGTCCAGTCTGGTGCATCTATCGGGGCTGGTGATTATGTTGTTACTGTGGGTCTCGGCACACCGAAAAAAGAATTTACCCTCATATTCGACACCGGCAGCGATATCACTTGGACTCAATGTGAGCCATGCGTGAAGACTTGCTACAAACAGAAGGAGCCGAGGTTAAATCCGAGCACGTCTACTTCATACAGGAACATTTCGTGTTCCTCGGCGTTGTGCAAATTAGTCGCGTCAGGTAAGAAATTCTCGTTGGAAAAGTAACTCTAATGCACAGTACAATAGTAAAGCATAAAACTATACAATACTAACAGTTGTAATAATTAAGGGGTCATTTGGTATCGAGTTTTTTATTTTTTATTTTTAAAAAAATAAATAGAAAACTGTGTCTTTTCAACATAAAAAAATCATTAATTAATTGTCAAAATTTTCCAAAATCAAGTAAAATGGTTTTAGAAATTTGTGTAAATTTTTGTTGGTTTTGCTTTTTTAAAAAAAAAATCAAAGCAAACAAGTTTTCTGTTTCTGTTTCAAAAATTTGTATATAGAAATATAAAACAGAAACCGTCAATGATATCAAATGATTCCTAAGTTTTTCGTCGCAATGGATTCTTTAGCATAAATGCTGGCGGAATTTCTTATAAATGTTGTGATATCCAATGTCAAAACCACTACCTACGAATAATAATGAAGGCTTGACTACAAAATGTATTTATAATGCATTTTTCTCAAAATATTTGTATAATTCTCAAAGATTTCCTCTGAAACTCAATTTTATATATATCGTAGAAATTTTCTTAATTATATGACTAACGTATAAACAATAAATTAATTGATGTGTTTTATCATCTTATTGGTTCGATTACATAACAAAAAACTTTTCTTCTTTTAAATCTATGCTCCTTGTACATTTGAACGAGAATATTCAATCCTATTTTTTTCATTTTATAGCAGGGTGTTAACAATAAGATACAAATTGGAATTTTAGTCATGAGGAGTGGTATTTAAGCATAGCTGTATATATTTCTCTACTATGCAGAAGGTAGCCAAAGTTGTTCTTCTTCGACATGCCTTTACCAGGTGCAATATGGAGACGGCTCCTACTCAATCGGGTTTTTTGCTACAGAAACATTAACCCTTTCATCATCAAATGTGTTCAAGAACTTCTTATTTGGGTGCGGGCAACAAAACAATGGCCTATTTGGAGGAGCAGCCGGTTTGCTGGGACTTGGTCGGACCAAGTTAGCCTTGCCATCACAAACTGCTAGAACATACAAAAAGCTCTTCTCTTATTGCCTACCGGCATCCTCCAGCTCCAAAGGTTACCTCAGTCTTGGTGGACAAGTCTCTAAGTCTGTGAAATTCACTCCTTTGTCTGCGGACTTTGACTCGACGCCTTTTTACGGTCTGGACATAACCGGACTTAGTGTTGGAGGGCGCAAGCTATCAATAGATGAATCGGCTTTTTCAGCTGGAACCGTTATTGACTCTGGCACGGTCATCACGAGACTGTCTCCGACAGCATACTCCGAGCTCAGCTCAGCATTTCAAAATTTGATGACAGATTATCCTGCGACAAGTGGGTATTCTATCTTCGATACGTGCTATGATTTTAGTAAATATGACACGGTAAGGATACCCAAGGTTGGTGTGACCTTCAAAGGCGGAGTCGAGATGGATATTGATGTGTCAGGGATTTTGTATCCAGTGAACGGTTTGAAGAAGGTTTGCCTAGCTTTCGCAGGAAATGATGATGATAGTGATACATCAATTTTTGGAAATGTTCAGCAAAGGACTTATCAAGTGGTCTATGATGGTGCAAAAGGAAGGGTTGGATTTGCCCCTGGTGGTTGTAGCTGAAATGACAAACAAGAACCATGACCAATTGTAGCTCCATTACAAATAAATGAATGTAAGATCAGCTTATACGGGGATGCGAGCTGAAATGAAATATATAGGAAAAACTAATAGGAAGGTGTGTAGTAACTTAAGAAACTTTACATACAGCATATGCAATAAGCTCTCTACAAAGGGACTGGGATTCAATTCTTTGTTCCTTCGCTTTGTACATGCAAGAAGCACAAAAAATTAAGTATTCTTGCTGAAAGGAAGCGGTAGGAGATGCTTCATAGGGTTGAAGCTAGTAGGAGTGCTTTAAGCTAAAAAATCCTGTGGAATTTATAGTTTCTTTATCAACAATAACGACCTTCTTGTGGTGAAATGAGGTTATTACAATTCCAGAGGATATTTTAGAAGTAAAATGGAATGAATTAGAGATTGCTTGTCAACAAAAACCTATCGTAGGTAAGAATAATAGCTCATATTAGCTTTATATTACATCAAGTTGGATATCCCATATTGATTATATATTACCTTATATTACAAAAAGCAGGATATTGATCTCAAATCTCATTATCATTTTGCTAGTAGAAATTAACATGGCCACCGACAACCCTATCAGACAGGGTATAATCTTGCTGGGATATTTTAAATAGTCAAAAAACATTAGCAGGTGTTTCACGTTTTGTCCTGTGATAGCCTATATCTTCACAAACCTATGTTTCTAGTCTTCGTTAGCCACTTGAAGGAGTTTTCACTCGATGATCAGCGCGGGTCTGCCCACAATTTAGGCAGCCTGTTCATGTGAGAACATCATTATGATGTCTTTTTATCAGTTGAGGGGCCTCCCAGCCCAATTTTCGTGATTAATATATTGATTCAAAGTCTCTAAGTACATATCAGACTAATAAACTCAGATATTAATTTATTGTTTGGTGTGCTGTATAATGATGAATTAGACGAGACAATTTTTTTTTAAGGTTGTTTATCTTTGAACAATATGAAAATTAATTTTTCAAATTATCTTTCTTGGTTTTAAACTCTGTTTTTCATTTATTTTCCTTCTAATCTTGAGCTTAGATTTTGTTATTGTAAATGAATTTTTAGTAATATTTCCTTGAGTTGGTCAACCTTTTTTAATTAAAAGTGTAAATAAACAAGGTGATGTTGTTGGAATTCTAAAAGGCTAGTTTTATTTTATTTTATTTTTGCATTAAGAAAAAAACAATAAAATTTTAAAGATAAATGATTGATCCTTAACAATAATAAATTTTTATCTGAATATGATCATAGGTTCTTCTGCAAGTAAGTACCTTGTATCTACTATAATAACTCAATTCTTGACCTCCTTTTTATGTATATATTTTGAAAATTAGAAAAAATATATATATGTTTTTTTCAGTAAATTTAGTCATTTTGTTATTTTTGTCATTTTTATTTAATTTTTGTCATTTTGTTATTTTTGTCATTTTTATTTAATTTTTGTGTGATAAAAATAAATCATGAAAATCATTAAAAAGAACAAAAAAATCCAAAAAAAACAAAATACATAACTCGAGTTAAAATCAGACCAATAATTGAGTATCTCAAGCAAAAATAAAGTTTGAGAATTTTTGGGTTATAACTAAGGATTGAATTGAAAATAAATTGAAGAAAAATTGTTTAATTTAATTTAATTTGGCTAAGATTGAAATAAATTAGAAGTTCAAAGATGATTTTGAAATGAATAGCCAATTTAGAAAATCAATTAGGGGCTTAATTGTAAAGAAAGATTATAATTGGGAGTGGATTTGGCTTTAAAATGAAGAATTGAAGAAACAAGGAGTCATATGAGAGCAATAGAAAAATCAAAGGGCATGTTGTAGTTCATTCAAGGGTGAAAATAAAAAAAAAAACAAGAGAAAAGAATGAAAATTGACCAAAATGAAAAAAATTGGGAGTCTAGGGACCAAAGAGCAAAAAGATGTCAAAATGGAGGGACTAGGCTGAAATTGGCAAGATTAAATTAGAAAAAACCTAATCCTAATTTTAACAGTGCGCTTTGTTTAAATTGAGGAAGAACACGCTTTGAAGAATCAAATTAAACAACTTTGTTTTATTCTTAAATTTTGTAGATTTCTGGGCAAGATATATAGAAATGGCTAGCTCTCATGATATTTTAGGGTTTAATTTTTTATCCTAATTGATTATCTTGACAGCATAAAAAGAAAGAAACATATCCTCTAATAGGTCATCTACAATAAATCAGAATTTAACTTCTAAAATCCACAACAGATTTTGATTCAAACATATCTTTTCAATCAATTTTTCCTCAAGAACAACAGCCCAATCTTTCCATATATGCAAGGTCCAATTTTCAAACCTTTTTCCAAGTTTATTTTCAAGGATTTTATACTTATAAAGACAATGATTTTTTTTCTTTCATAAAAGGATTAACATCCACCTATGAAAGGGGATCCACTACGAAAGTAATAGTAATAACAATAATAATAGTTTTAATAATAGTTTTAATAATGATAAAAATAATAATAATAATTTTAATAATAATAATATTAATTATTAATAATAGTAGTAATAGTAATTTTGATCATCACCATTCTTTGAATTACTATTTAAAAAACAATTGTGTGGTTGAATTGTTTTTTAATTTCATCCTTTAATATTTAATTTACTAAGAATTGAACATCATGGTTTTTCTAGATTTGGTGCTTCTAGTCTAATGACTTGGGTTACAAGTTTAAAAAATTTATATAATTAAAAAAAAATATTAATTATAATTTTTTTTATTTTTTTACATGTTATTCTAATCATATAATCTGGATTGCAGGTTTGGTAAGATGTCCTTTCTTAGCTCAGGCCTATATTAGGATTATTACATATTTATAAATATGACTAATTTTTTATGTTTTTTTATTTCATTACAATACCTCAATGTCATTTTTGGTATAAAAAAATAGTTTGATCCCACGACAAATTGCAGATACCGAAACTAGTCCGAATCATCCCAATTATTGATCTCTCACGGAAAATCCATATTATCATATCCTTCAAGGAATTATAGGACTTCTAGAATTACTAGAACTTGTATGATCAATGATAATTGAGAAATGTCTTTTCTTGACTTTGAAAATTTTGGTCTTTCGTGAAATATTAATCAATGATAATTGAGAAATGCCTTTTCTTGACTTTGAAAGTTTTAGTCTTTCGTGAAATAGTCTTTCGTGAAATCGAATCTTGTGAAATTTGAGTTGATGAAATAAAGTGAAACCTATCTTAATTCTAAGAAGTTATATGAGGTTATAGCTAGGAATAATTTTATATTATTTTCTAGCACAAACTTATAAATCATTAATATTTTTTATTTAATTGTTTTAATTAATTTGAGTTACTAGAGTGGTAAGATTTGAATTTTTCATCATATTATATCAAAAAATATTGTTAAATGAAACTTTAAAAATAATTTAAATTTAAATTTTTTTAAAAAAAAACCTTGTCCCCATCAATTTTTCCCCATAAAAATTAATATTGTGGAAAAAAAATGTTCATATATTGGCGTGTTTTGCCGTTGATTGGATAGAGAACGTGCAAATCACTCACTCACTATGCACATGCAATCCCCTCTTTGTGTGAAAGCTCCGAGCGTAGCCGACAGAGTAAACGCGATAACGTGTAATTTGTGATTGAGAAAGAAGTGTGAATATTTCCAAAAGGTGGAGAAAAACAAGGAGCAGCCAATTGGTCGTCTCTTTTTTGTATCATATGAAAAATAGACAATAACATGGGAGGGGAAGTTTCCTTCTTTTGTTTTTTTTTTTTCAAATAACTCATTATAACCCTTGTTATTTTTTATTTATCGAGCCTATAAATAAAAAGTTTGAACAGTAATTTTCTTTAATCTGAATAGTTTTTATTTATACAAAAAAGCTAGATTTTAAAGTAAAAAATTATCATTCAACCCCCTTAATTCTTGTAATTTATCATCCTTTACATGGATTTTTTTTTAATTTTTTCATATGAAATACTAAAACTTTAAATATTTTTTTAAATTTTTCTGGACTATACATGTTGTAAATAATGAAATTTAAAAGAATATTTTAAAAAGTTTTTTATCCCACATTGAAAAAATATAATTTTTTTCTTGTGAACATAGAGTATATATATTAAAAGGTTTCAAATCCCACATTGAAAAAAAATATCTTCTTTCTTGTTGACATAGAGTATATATATTAAAGGGTTTTAAATCTCACTTTGAAAAAATATTATGTTATCCTTTTAAGTTGAAGTATTTAAATCAAAAGGTTTTTTTATCCCACATTGAAAAAACATAACTTTTTTCTTGTGAATATATAGTATATATACGAAAGGATTTCAAATCCCACATTAAAAAAATAATTTTTTTCTTAAAAACAATAGAGTATATATACTAAGAGGTTTTAAATTCCACATTAAAAAAATATAATTTTTTTCTTGTGAATATAGAATACATGTACGAAAAAGCTTCAAATTCCACATTGAAAGAATAACTTTTTTCTTGGGAACATAGAATATATATACATATATATATATATATATATATATATATATATATATATTAAAGGGCTTCAAATCCTACATTAAAAAGATACTATGTTATCCTTTTAAGTTGAAGTATTTAAACAAAAAAAAATTATCTCATATTAAAAAAACATAGTTTTTTTGTTGTAAACATAAAGTATATATACAAAAGGGCTTCAAATCCCACATTGAAAAAATAACTTTTTTCTTGGAAACATATAGTATATGTACTAAAGGGTTCCAAATCCCACATTTAAAAAAACATAATTTTTTTCTTGTGAACATAGAGTATATATACTAAAAGGTTTCAAATCCAACATTGAAAAAATAAAATATTTTTCTTATATTTATATAGTGAACTTTAAAAAGTGTTAATAACCAACTAAAAAAAAATATAAAAAAAAGGGGTATAGAAGAAAACCCATATTTGAAAGGAAAAAAAACAGGTCTTGTCCGGGTTCGCTTGGATTGACCATGTTTTGCCGGGTTGTTGCACCGGCTAGTCTTTTAACAAATCCAAACTGGTCCAGCCACCGAGTTCCGAGCTGCTTTAGGTTTAATAACTATACGTGGAAGAGAGAATTTATTAGGAATGTACCAATTTAAACATGGATGATTTACTTCGAACCCATTACAAATAAATTGTTTAGCGGGAGAAAAGCCAACTCCAAACTTTACTTATCATTAAAAAAAAGACCCTAATTAATTTCATGAGTTGAAGCATATTTACATTTTTATCTTGATCTTGTTCATGAAATAATATTCTTCATAATTGAGAATAATTAGGAGGCTTACATATTGGTTAGCCAATCTTTTCAATATATATATATATATATATATATATATATATATATATATATATAGGGTAATATATAATAGTAATAATAAAGATTACAATACAAAAGAGTATAACTATAATATTTTGTATATAGATACATGTAATAATATTCATATATTCATCATTAAGGTTTAAGGTATAATAAATGTATAATAGTGAAACCTCTGAATAACTTAAAAAATAAAAACTTTAAATTTGGTTTGTTGCAATCAATGCTTCATTTATTCTTATCTTAATTTGTAAGTTAATGAATGACCCACAAATTAATTTTAATGCAAAAGAAAAATATCATGTATCACATCCTAGCTAGTTATTTTGTTCATTTCGATCGATGGAGCTTCCTAATTGGAAGGAATGGAATACCAAGTCCATATGAACTATTAAGAACATCGTCTTGTTTTGCCTTTTTCTAAAGTTGATTAGTATGTTTGTTTGGTAACGGTGGAAATTACTTTTTAAAAATGTTCTTTTTTAATTTATAAAAATAATATTTTGATATTTTTTTAACAATGATATATTAAAATCATCAAAAATAATATTTACAAAATTTTAATTTAATATTTTTTTTATCAAAATTATTTTAAAAAACAAGCCTTACTGCAGTACCATAAACATGCTAATAAAGAAGAACAAAAATTTTGCGTAGCTGGAATTGTCACCCTCAATGAGACAAATTACCTTGACTTGGCTTTATTAAGGTCTGTCTTCCATAACCCGCGGCTATGATTGATCCGTTTTATTTAGCTTATATAAGGCCGGTGAGGCTAGCCAAGAAAATGATGTGGGTTCATAATCTGCGACGACAAGAGAGTAAAGTATTTGTTTCTCATGGCTACTCCCATCTCTCTTGCCTTTCTCCGCTATGTTCTTCTTTTTCTTCTTTGCCCTTTATGCTCTCTGAAGAAAGGGCATACCGTTGCCGCAAATGAGACCACAAAAAGTTACTTTCGCAATGTTAATGTCAATTCTCTTTTTCCATCAAGTGTCTGCGACCATTCTAACAAAGGTTATATCATGATTTAGCATTTTCTGTTTTGTCTTTTAATATTGTGTTTTACATATTATTGAGAGTTTGAAACTTAAATCAGTATTTTTTTTTTTAAAATTTCTCAATCAATTTCAATGCTGTATTTCAGTTCTCAACAAAGCTTCGTCCCTAAAAGTGGTAAGCAAGTATGGTCCATGCACGGTGACTGGAGATCCGAAAACATTTCCCTCGGCAGCCGAAATCCTCCGTCGAGACCAACTCCGAGTGAAATCAATTCGAGCGAAGCATTCCATGAACTCAAGCACTACTGGTGTTTTTAATGAGATGAAGACTACAGTTCCAACCACTCACTTTGGAGGCGGATATGCTGTTACCGTCGGTCTTGGCACACCAAAAAAGGATTTCTCACTCTTATTTGATACTGGTAGTGACCTTACTTGGACCCAATGCGAGCCATGTTCAGGGGGTTGCTTTCCACAGAATGATGAGAAGTTCGATCCTACCAAATCAACCTCCTACAAAAACCTTTCGTGTTCCTCGGAACCGTGCAAGTCAATTGGTAAAGGTAATCAGTATTATTGCTTTAACAAATTCTAGATTTAACAATCAAATTAATCCACAACCAGGTGATTGTTAAAGATATGGTTTAATTGGAGGTGACAATATATTTTTAAATCATTATTTGGATATGGTTCATTTTCAAGCATGTGTTTAACATCCCTGCAGAAAGCGCCCAGGGTTGCTCTTCCTCAAATTCATGCCTTTATGGAGTCAAATACGGGACTGGTTACACTGTCGGATTTCTTGCCACAGAAACGCTAACCATTACACCCTCAGACGTGTTCGAAAACTTTGTGATCGGTTGTGGTGAAAGGAATGGCGGCAGCTTCTCTGGTACAGCCGGTTTGCTAGGACTAGGCCGCTCCCCTGTAGCCTTACCATCACAAACTTCCTCAACATACAAAAACCTCTTCTCTTATTGCTTACCAGCATCTTCAAGCTCGACTGGTCACCTCAGCTTCGGTGGTGGAGTCTCACAAGCTGCAAAATTCACTCCAATAACCTCAAAAATTCCGGAATTGTACGGCCTAGACGTTTCTGGAATTAGTGTTGGAGGTCGCAAACTACCAATAGATCCATCAGTTTTTAGGACCGCTGGAACGATAATTGACTCTGGCACAACACTGACATATCTGCCATCCACGGCACACTCTGCCCTCAGCTCGGCTTTTCAAGAAATGATGACAAACTATACTTTGACAAAAGGAACATCGGATTTGCAACCATGCTATGATTTCAGCAAGCATGCCAATGACAATATTACAATACCTCGGATTAGTATCTTCTTCGAAGGTGGGGTTGAAGTGGATATTGATGATTCGGGGATCTTGATCCCTGCGAATGGTCTGGAAGAGGTGTGTTTAGCATTCACAGATAATGGTAATGACAAAGATTTAGCAATTTTTGGAAATGTTCAACAGAAGACATACGAGGTGGTCTATGATGTTGCCAAGGGAATGGTCGGATTTGCTCCGGGTGGTTGTTAGCTCAAATTATTGAGAAAAGTGAATCCAGAGCAATTACTCACTATCTTCGTGGTTTGCATTGTAAAATGTCACCTATGGCATTTATTTTTCCCAAATTATTGAAAGGCATCTTATATAACTTGTATCCATTGGGGCTATATATTCTCAACAAATATATACTTAATTATATATAGAGAAAGCATTATAAAAAAAAAAACCTTACTTTTGTGTTTGTTAAGATGAATTTATTTAAGATTAAGAAGATGTTTATTTTTGTGTTTTAAAAATTTTTAAAAAAAATTTTAAAATCTTTTTATTTTTTTATTTCAAATTATTTTTTATGTTTTAAATCATTTTAATATAAGATATATTGATAGTTCAGTGAAGCCAATGAATATCCGGTTCCAACTACTTGCTGGATAGTTGAAGACCGATTGACTTTGGGCTGAACTACATGTTGTTTTTTTAGGTGATGTTAAAAAAATATTATATTTTAATATATTTTTAAATAAAAATTCACTTAAAAAAGCAATCTTTTACAAAATCTATTGATTATGATTATAGTTATAAATTTTCTTGTCTGCTCATGGACACAGACATAGTCAATCGATGTAAAACACTTCATTGGGTGATTGTTTTAGCCAATGATTGGTTTAGATGAGAACGTTCTTTGCTAGAAAGGGTTGGATAAAGTTTTTGAGTGTAAGAAAATTCGAGGATGCTGACAGATGACAGGTGGGAAGAGGCCAATGATATTATTACCTTGACATCGATCCATCCACATTCATTGGACAGAGTTTTTGGGGGAATTAAACGGTGAAAAAAGCTGGAATCCTTGTACATACAATCAACTTTTAGTTATTAAACGGATTTGGGTTAATTACAAGAGATGGTTTGTATTTGTGTTACAAATTATTTTTTAAATTGTTTTTTATTTAAAAAAATATCAAATTAATATATTTTTAAGTTTTTAAATAATATTAATGTACTCATATCAAAAATTAAAAAAATATCATTTTAATACATTTTCAATTAAAAAAAAAAATTTTAAAAACACCACATATCATATTATCAAACACACAACTATCACTTATAGATAGTGATTTATTTATTTTTGGCAATTTGGGGATTTCTTTGGATTTGCTTGCATTTTATTTGCCATGTGCACTCAATTCTATTGAAGGGTTAAAACTCAAGTTTTGGATGGTCAGGATTGTTAGCACGGCCACATTATTACATTGTTCAATGCCACCCAGCCAGCTTTTAGTGGATCCTATATTATTCAATTTCAGCCCATCGAAATTAAGAATTAATTATTAATTATTCCTTGTAATTTATTGAGATAAATTAATAATTCCATGAGGTGTGAGAAATTGTTAAATAGTTCTTGTGGATTTCTATTTGTTAATAACTTAGTCCTCCATCTTTATTTTGTTAACAAAATTTTGAGATGTCCAAAATTTAATTGTTGTTTTTTTTAAAAATACACATTTTTTTATTCAGATTTTCCAACATAATTTCTAGTTTGGAAATGTGGTGGCTTTCACAATAGCGGCGGAAGGAAGTTTCCTCTCATCAAATTATCTATATCTGATTCTTCTTCAAACAAATTTAAATGAATTTTTTTTTCTTTTTTCTGTCATTCGAGTTTGAGATAACGAAGTGAAAGGGAAGGATTTAACTCAGAATCAAGGACCTAATCATGTAATTTTGTGATATAGAGACTTAAGTGAACTCTATACTTAACTATAGGGACTTATCGGCTGCAGGAAATTTCAAACAACCTTCCTACCATCTGTCGCACGTGTGCAGCATCACGGCGATATTCTATTTTATGTAAATATCAGGAAAATCAGGAAATGCAAAGACAAGGAATTCTTGTTTTTTTATCAGTGGAAAGAGGGAATGAGAGTCGTCACTTAGTATTTTAGTCACTAAAAACTCTAACTAGTCTTAGAGATCGGGTACGCATCCAGGAGAAGAAAAAAACCCATAATGTCGTTCAAAATGGCATCATTTAGGCTTTTTTTTTTTTAACAGTGGATGAAACGGAATCGTTTTGAACAAAACGCGTCGTTTCATTTAAAAGAAAAAGGCGCCAAAGAAGCATCAAATTCCAAATCAATCCTTAATTTTTTATTTGTTTAATCAAGTCCTCAATTGTAATTTTGATTTTAAGAATCAATTCAATTGCATACCTGACAAATTCAAATGTCGGCCTTGATGTTGGCCACCTTTTTTATTTTGATCCTTAATCTCGGATTTATGCAATTTAACCCCAAATTGATCAATAAACTTTAAATTTCTTCAATTTGGCCCTTGATTCAGTTAATTTCAATCCCTCTATTTACACGTCTTATCCAGTTTGGTCCTTAGTTTTGGATTTCTTCAATCGAGTCCTTAACTAGCCATCAAACTTCAATATTTATGCAATTAAACCCCTGATTTGACCAAATCAACTCTTAAAAATTATAATTTGACCCCTAAACATTAATTTCTTCCGATTAAAGCCTAAATTGACTTAAAAATTAATTTTTCTTGCAATCAAACCCTTCATAAATTTAATTAAACCTTCAATAAAATTTAATCGAGTCCATAAACATTTGATTTTAGACTTTTCTTTCTCAAATTGAATTTTCTTTATCAACAGAGCTCTCATCAGTAAAAAAAAATATACTGTCAAATTTCAATCTTTGTATTTTTTAACCTCCTTAACCAATTGGACTCTCCGGCATCCTCTTCTCACTGCTATTATTTTTTGGTTTTCTTCTGAATATATTTTTTTATATTTTCTCTTTTTTTACATGGGGATCCAAAAATAGAGAACAACACCATCAATGAACATTCTCACTCTATCTCTTCTAATTTCCTGCCATGTTATCACACCAAACCCATGTGATGATTAGGATTTATCAGTATTTTTCAACAATTTTTTTTTTTTGCTTGAGCTCATTTTTATGATGGTTTAGGCTCTTAAGGGGATTTAAAAACATGTTTGGACCTAGACTTATGGATAGGGCTCCAAAGGGGCTAGGCCCATGGCTTGACATGTTTTTGGGACCAGACGTCATGGCCTGGCACCAATCTTGGTTATTGTTTGGGCCCAGGCTTGTGACCTGGGCCTAACACCTGATTCCTTGGAATGTTTTACTGAACCCAAGTTTTTTAGTCTGGATTCAAAGTGTTAGGGAACTCTATGCATCCTGTCCCTTGAGAGTTGAGTATTCTTTAACTCATTACATATAATACAAGGGACTTACTTAGTAAGTTTATACTCCACCTGCACCTTTAAGTGTATAAGAATCTCTCATGGCATACCATATTTTTATTTTCATTAATACATGTGAAAGGGATACTCATCCATTATTAATGTATGTGTAAAAGATATTTTATTCTTCATTAATATATATGTAAGGGATATTTGTTTCTCGTTAATGTTACAATGATGGAATGACTCTTTAGCCCTTTCATTCAAGCAAAATAACAAGGTTCACGAGGTATAAATATCATCAATGTAAGGGATATTTTTATGATGGTTTAGGCTCTTAAGGGGATTTAAAAACATGTTTGGACCTAGACTTATGGATAGGGCTCCAAAGGGGCTAGGCCCATGGCTTGACATGTTTTTGGGACCAGACGTCATGGCCTGGCACCAATCTTGGTTATTGTTTGGGCCCAGGCTTGTGACCTGGGCCTAACACCTGATTCCTTGGAATGTTTTACTGAACCCAAGTTTTTTAGTCTGGATTCAAAGTGTTAGGGAACTCTATGCATCCTGTCCCTTGAGAGTTGAGTATTCCTTAACTCATTACATATAATACAAGGGACTTACTTAGTAAGTTTATACTCCACCTGCACCTTTAAGTGTATAAGAATCTCTCATGGCATACCATATTTTTATTTTCATTAATACATGTGAAAGGGATACTCATCCATTATTAATGTATGTGTAAAAGATATTTTATTCTTCATTAATATATATGTAAGGGATATTTGTTTCTCGTTAATGTTACAATGATAGAATGACTCTTTAGCCCTTTCATTCAAGCAAAATAACAAGGTTCACGAGGTATAAATACCCCATAAACCACCAAGGTAAAGAATTCATAATTTCTCTATTCTCAACATATGGTTCTTATTGCTTACAAAGAAGACCCTTTTTCTTTAAAAAGTATTTAATACATACCAAAATAATAAAAATAAAAATAAAAATAAAAATAAAAATAAAAACAACCTAGTTGTTTTAGATTTAATGATCTTTTGCACATTTATTGCAATCTCTTTCTACAAAGATATTAAGTATTTAAGGGTCTTGAAATCCACCCAAAATGGATTGTTTTGTCATTTTTCGTAGCTATAAAGAATGGATAAAATAGTAATTAGTGTGAGAATGGATCAAATAGTAACAACATTTTATTAAACTCGTTATACAACCACTCAAAAAACTAAATTGCTAAACATCTTGGATTTTGAAACATCATCACCATCCAAATCATTTCCACAACCTTTAAATATGATTTTGGCCACTACACCTCATCTCTTTATGAAGAATATACCCTGTTAAAAATTTAAGATTGAACACCTTTTTAAAGTCTTAAGAACCGAAGCTTTGAATCTTCAAAACACTCGGTGGTGGTTGGATCCTAAAACATTAGAAATGATATTGAGCTTATCTAACATAAGTTTAGAGAAAGAAGGAAATGAGAAGGAAAAGGGAGAAATATGTTTTTTTTTTGTTTTTTATGAGAAAATGAGTATTCATAATAACAGCTTTGTCGCACGTCACCCGCGCGGCGGCGTTCGACAATTTTTCGTTATGTTTGCTTGATTTGTTGAGAGTCGCTACCTAGTATTTAATTGAGAGTTACTAGAAAACCTGAATATACTGGTTTTGTTAAAGATTCACAAGTAAGAAACTGGTTATGGCTAGGAAAGATATTAACACTCCTAGCACACCCCTACCTGAGATAAGCTGCTTCGCAATTTGACATGAAAAAGGTTATGAAAATTATCTTGCCAATGATTTCTTAAAAAAAAAACATCTTTCTTGGTAAGAAAATCCTTATCTTTTCGGATAAAAATTGCTAATTGCTCTAGTATCAATAAAATAAAACAAATTTTTCTATTTAATATCATAAATATATCTTAAGATTATAATCCAGGATACCAAAAGAAAAATAAAATTTTTGATATTTTTAAAAATATGAACCAAATTCAATGGAAATTAAAACATTTATTTTTTTTTCTTTTTAGTTTTTGTCATTCAAAACATACATAAAAATAAATAATAACAAAACACCCACTAAAACACTCTTCTTTCAGTATGTTTATCCATTACATGTTTACAAACCAATCAAAATTAAAAAAATAACCCATACACAACAATGTCTGAAAATTACATAAATAAACCCTCGGGAACAGTGCTGGAGCAGTGGCCACGCGCCGCCGCCGATGAAGGCAACAAAACCAGTGTATCGGGAACGTCTTCCTCTTCTCTGTCTCCCAATACCGGCGGTGACCTACAAAACAACCGAAAATACAACAGGCAGTTGATTTTAATTTTTCTTTTTGTGCAGGTCCGTTCTCTGGTCTGCTGCTCTGTTCGGGTTTGTTATTCTTTCCTTCTTCTTCAAGCGGCTGATCTGGCGGTTGTGGAAGGAGTATTAGAGGTCGGAGCTGTGGGTGTCGCCGCTGGGGAAAGGGACAGCGGTGGGTCTGTGGGCACCGCTGTGTGTCTCAGCTGCAGTAGAAGGCTGGTCGGCGAGAGCTGGGTCTCTGTTTAGCAGAGACAGGGGCAGCTGAAAGAGTAGAGGAGGAAGGAGCGGCGGACCGATCTGGGTCCGTGGGGGATGCCGCTGCTGACGGCAAAGACCGGCTGAGAGGAGAGTGAGGGGGTGGTCTGTTCACGGTGGCTGAGAGAGGGGTCGGTCAGAGCTGGGGAACGGTTGGCCGAGGAAGAGAGCTTGTCTGTGAAAGCCGGCAACGGGGCTGTTGGGTCGGCTGGGAGAGAAAAATAGAGCTGCTGTGTCTTGGAGGAGAGAGGCCGTGGCTGAGGGGAGAAGGAGCTGGAGACGGCGCTGATTTTTGGTGGGCAAAAATGGAGGAAAATCTGTTGAGAGGGAAGCAAGTCGTGAGGGTTGGTGGCGGCTGTAAAAGAAAAGGTGAGATGGCCGGGGGGGGGAGGGGGGGCGACGGCTTGGGTGATGGGGAAGTAAGGGTTATGGTTTTTAGCTTAACTCGACGGGTTAAATTTAAAATCTTTCAATCTAACTTCTTGTCTAATTTAAATTTAAAATTAATTAATATAAAAATTAATTTTAGGTAACTTAATTGACGGGTCTAAAAATAACCCAAATGATCAATGAAAGTGTGGTTTTGATTTAAAAGAAATTCAAGTTAATATTTTTTAATATTAAGACGATGACATATTAGATCAACACGAGTTTCATAGCTCAACTCAAAAAAGCTTTCAATCTAACTTTTTGTCTAATCTAATTTTAAAATTAATCAACATAAAAATTAATTTTAGATGACCTAATTGACTTGACGGGTACAAAAATAACCCAGATGATCAATGAAAGCGTGGTTTTGATTTAAAAGAAATTCAAGTTAATATTTTTTAATATTAAAACGATGACATATTGGATCAACATAAGTTTCATAGCTTAACTCAAAAAACTTACAACCTAGATTATGAACTCTATTAGATTTAAAACCTTATTTTTAAACTATTTTTTTATTTAATGATATAATAATAAAAATAGATGTATATAAAAATTAAATACCATGTGAAGTAAACAAATTCAAAATATGATGATTAATTTAAAATTAAAAAATTGAAAGAAAAAAAAAGGTTAAAATGTAGAATTTAAAAGAAGAAATTAAGATATTTCATTGTTCACTGTTTATATGAATAGAGAATCACCATATTCTTTCTTTTAGCTGGTTGAAGTAATATTGAAAGAATTCTTAACCAAACGCTATCATTTTGATAGCAATTTGGGACATTTTGAGCTAAAAAGCTCAAAATACAAAAAACAATAGGTATCTAAATGGGACGAAAAGATCTACTAAAACAAGGTTAATTATTAATTCTCCTACATTTACTAATTCCCTTGCATGATTGTTTTGACCCTCAAATCTTAATTTTCAACTTGATTTAATAAAAAAAAACACCTTTAAAACATTCTAAAAAACTAAATTATCTCATTTCTAACACCCAACATACTTTAAAATTACTCTAAAAACAAAATCTAAAAAAATCTTGGTAAACCTCGATCCACTTGTTTTGGCATGGTTGATGGGCGCCACCACCATTAAACTTTTCCTTCAAAGACAAGCACATTAATCCCAATATTGGCACTTTTTTTTATTGGGTTGAGTTTGAGCCTATAATTATATTTAATTGAACTATTGATATTTTATAAATTATAAAGTCAATCTATTTAAATTTTTTGGAACCAAGCGGGTTGGATATATTAGGTTTGACTAATTTTTTTTATAGATATTACATATATTCACGAGTTGAGTTTATATTGCTATTTTCATAGGTCCATATTTAGAGGCGAACCAACAACATGGATTTTAACTAACATGGCGCACCCCCAATGTTAAGTCTAATTATCATGCTTTGCACCACTATTAAATTCTAGTTACCTCCCCTTCCCCACTAACAAAGAGACAAACCCTTTTTTTATGTTAAAGAAATATAAAAGGAAGTCCACTAACAAGAACTTTAAAGCCGAAACATTTTTAAATAAAATAAATACACAATCCACAAATTATCAAATACAAAGATAAAAGGAGTATAAGGTATATGGGCTGAGTCAGGTTGACCGAGTTTCAAAACCCCGACCCTCCACCTGACCTGTAATATCTATTTCTTAGGGTTTTTAACCCGCTATCATGTAATATTCATATTATCTGAATTTAATGGGTTAGATCGAGTCAAATAATATAAATATTACAAATGAGCTGCTTTTTTAAACACTTCTAATTTTGAGCTAGATAGCTCAAACACCAAAAACAATAGATATCCAAATGGGGCTAAAGTGCCTAGTGAAACAAGGCTAAATATTAATTTTCATATTAAAACAAGCTATAAGGCCTTGAAAAAACATTGTAGATGGATATGCAGAGCATTATTTAGTGAAATAGTATAATTATGATTTTGCTTTTCACACCACAAAGTTTAAAACTAGCTATTAAGAGCATTAAGCTCTTTTCATATTGTATCATAGTAATTATCAAATTGATTAGAAGAAAGTAAGTCTTTTCGCATTTTAAAAACACGTTGAGAAGACCTAAATGCCCTTAAAAGCGAAAACTTTTAATCCTAGCATCAAAGGGCAATTTAGTATTTTTCAAATTGGTTTTTTTGTAATTAAAATGTTAGATGAGGGTAAAATTCTTATTTTTCCAAATATAAAAATTAAAAAAATCAAAAGTACAGTGAAATGACCATAATACCCTTAGAAATCAAAATTTTAAAATTGTTGTCAATAGGCATTTTTCATCTTTCACAAAGGTTTTTTCATTAGCATCATGTCATCTCCATGGCAATTTTGGATTTGAAAAAAAAACAAAACAAAAAAAAATATCCAGGCGTGTATATCACACTTGCAGGCATGTGGAAGGAGCCTGTGCACTTTAAGCTGTGCGTGCGAAGCTTTCTAGAGTCCAAAAATGGCATTTTATTGTGTCATTGAAAGCATTATTGTGTCCTCTTCATGTTGGAGGGGTGCATGTAGGTGTTAGGTGATCGGTTTGTCTCCAATAACCTTTTTTTTTTCATTCTTTTCTCTCTTCTCCCCCTAAAATAACAGCCCAGTCCTCTTTGTTCTTGGTATTTCAAGTTCTTAATTTCTAATTTTTATTCTTGATTTATTTCTAAAAGTTTTATTTGTCTTCAATCTTGTCCATCAATTCCAATTTGACATATATTACTTTCTAAATTTAGTCTTTATTCTTTTTATTTTTAATTTTATTCCTTGGCTGCTATTTTGTAAAAGTTTTTTTGGTTTTCAATTTTATCCTTCAATCCAAATTTATGGTATTATGTTTTCCAACTTGGTCCTTATTATTTTGATTTCTACTTTTGTTTTTATTGGCTCTTTTATAAGAGTTTTATTTGTTTTTAATTCTATCCCTCAATCCAAATTTATGGTATATTATTTTTATGAATTTGGTCCTCATTTTTTTTCTTTCGTTAAAATTGTTTTTATTTTTTATGTTAATTTTGATCCTCATTCTTTTGATATTTTTTTGGTCATTTTGCTAAATTGATTTTTTTTTCAATTTGACCCTTCAATCAAATATAAAGTTTATTTTATATTTCAATTTTTATTCTTATTCTTTTAATTCTTGCTCTTTTTAATCCTTTTGTATAATAATAAAAAAATGAATTCCATCCTTCAATATTTGATTGATTAGGAATTGGACTTCATTATTTTTTCAAATAGGATATTTTGAATCCAATGACTCGAATCACAAGTTTGAAAAGTTAACTCGGGTTAATATTTTTTCTCTAAAAAAAATTTATAATATTCTTTATTTTTATTATCAAGTTATTCTAATCTCATGATCTGGGTTATAGGTTTGACAGTATATCCCGAGTTGACTCAGCTCTAATTACCGAAGTTATAGATTTATCATACTAATTTGGGTTGACTAGGACTAATTTTTTTATGGTCCTTTTTTACCATATTTTTTTCTTCTGTATTTAATGGGCTGTAAATTGAGATACATTGTTTATCCTCCTTTGAAAAAATATTTTTTTTCTCAAGTGTATCCTAATCAATTTTCTTTTTAAATTTGATTCCTTTTTTTTATCTGATTAAAATGAAATCGTCTTATACTACTCAAGTTATTTTTTTATATATAAAAAACACCCTTGCAGTGCTTGATTATCATTTTTTACTCAAGAAATATAACTCGGCCCCGCGGTGAATAGCAAGTACCAGGGCTAATCATTTACTAATTCCCTCAGCATGCTACAAATGAATTAAATATTCTATAACTTTTGTATTTCATTCTTAAATTATTTTTTCTTTTCTTTCTTTCTTTCGTTTTTTTTTTTTCAAAAATAGTTTGCGTTTCTTTTGTTTTGCTTACAGTACATTTATGACAGCCATGTACTCCAGTTTTATTTCATCTTCATTAATGGTTACACAGCGACTTTTATAGCTATTCTTGCATAATTCGACTTTTCTTCCAATAATAAAACAAATGTCAAGCTAGGGACCTTAATTCGATCAACAAAAGTGAAAGATAAGGCAGACCTCGTCTCCACACAATATTTTTTCCACAACAATTAATATTGTGGGGGAAATCGATATATTTGCATGTATTAGCGGTTGATTGGCTAGAGAAAAAAGTTTTTTTGTGACCATGCAATCCCTCCGATGAAAGCTCGAAGATTAAGTCTCTCGAAAAGGATATGTGGGGACTAGTTAGTGGAGCAGAGATATTGAGTGACAAACCGAACGAGATAAGGTGTGATTTTATGATTGTGAATGAAGTAAGAATTCCACAGGGTGAAGAAAAATATCATATATCACATGTTAGATTATAGTCATGCTTTGGCTTCAACAAGATGGATTAATTATAAGCAAGAAAAGTCAACAATGTCTTCTTCAATCGTATTCCACAATAAGTGAGGCAATTCTTAATGTTGGTCTTGTTGGTGTAGTTTGTAAGTGAACACAGAAGAAAACGATTTCTATCTTATATGAAAAAATATATTTCTTTCTAAATATTTATAAGTATGAGTTTTTATTATGTTGTAAATTAAATAAAAATCATGATGGAAAGGTTCTCTAATACTATTATATAGATATTTATAATATCAAAAAAATGGTATTTGGCACTTGACCACTTGGAATTTAATATGTTAGTGAGTATTATGGAATGTGTTGTAGTTTAGGAAAGATGGTATTTTTCTTGTATAGAGTTATACTGCGCATTGTGCTACATAGTAACTATTGTATTTTACCCTACTCATATAAATATAGGAGATGGCTATTGCATTATGTAAGTCTCTCAATTATCACAAACATTGTTTCAACTTGGTATCAGTGTCAGTTTATCTTAACAAATTTATTCTTCAAACGGCAGCCCCTCTACTGCTTCTCTGCAACAAAATCATCTCCTCTAATTATTTTCTATTACTACTGCTCCATCAGATAATCTACCATCAGCAATAGAGAAATTATTGCAATTGTTTCTGTTGTTATTGCTACTCAACGATTGCTACTGCTTCTCTGCTTCATCCATCAGTGTGTTAATGCTACTGCTTCTCAATGATTGCTATTGTTTCTCTGCTTTCAATGTTGATTATGCTATTGATTTCTCTGCTTTCACCTTTTCTGTTGTTTTCTTTGCAACTGCATTATTGCATCCTCAGCCATCTCCTTCCTTGTGATATTTTCTTCTGCTGCAGTATTCCAACATTATTTCTACACCTTCAAGTTATTTCTCCAGTAGTAATTTACTGATTATAGATCCTTCTGTTGCTACCATAGCCATGAACAATGACAACTCTTCCTCTCCTACTTCTTTCTTGAATGCACTTGTCTCTGCCAACAATGCAACCATGACTGCTGCAACAGTTTCTGCCATAAAAACAATGATCATCCCACTTTCTAACACACAGCAGGTAATCAACCTTAATCTTACCAACACCAATTATATGTTTTGGTGCATGCAAATGAAGTCATATTTGATTGGTCAAGGTGTCTTCTCCTTTGTCGATGGCTCGATGGTATGTCCTTCTCCGCACAATGATGTTTCTGCCACTGAAATAGCCAATAACTCTGGTTTTTCCCAAGCCTTTTTGGCATGGAAACAACAAGTTCAACTCATACTCGGGGCCCTCCTCTCCTCTCTGTCCATAGATGTGCTCCATCTTGTGGTAGATTGTCCAAAATATGCAAGTGTATGGAGTACGCTAGAACATGCTCTTGCATCATCGTCAAATTCCTGAATCATGGAATTATATGGTTGTCTTCTGGATCTTCGCCGAGGTGATGATTCTGTCACTACCTATTTGCAGAAAGCTAAGGGGTTCTTTGATGAACTTGCTGCCGCATGTCGCCCCATCTCTCTCACGGACTTTAATTTATATGTTTTCTGGGGTCTCCGTAGTGACTTTCGTGATCTTGTTATAAGTTTATCAACAAAAGCTGACCCTCTGTCATATTCTGAACTCCATCGCCACCTATCTACTCATGAATTTTTACATCGAAGCTCTCTTCCATTCAGTCTCACGGCTACACTGTTGCTGCCAACGCCTACACAACCCCCTTCTGCCTTTGCTACCCAGCGGGCATTTTCAGGATTTAATGGCACTAGTTCTTCCTCCCAGTGAGGCAGAGGAAGACGTAATGGCTGGCGTAACATGCGCCCCTCCTCTTCCTAGTATAATGGCAACGGTTTCAAAGGAGGCAACAACGGGTATAACTAGCGCGCAAAGATCATGGCAACCGGCAAGAAAGCCGCTCTAGGACCGGCGACCAAATAGATCCAACATCGGGCGTGGGGCGCCAGCTGAAGTGTCAGCTCTACAACATGTTTGGGCATTCCGAACAGCAGTGCTCATAGCTTGTGCACCATGGGAATCAAGCATCAGCTAATCTCTCTTTCAGTAACGCTTCAACAACAGAAAATTATGTAACTTAGTTTCCTGACACCGTTGCAAATCAAAATGTTACTCCAGATATTACCGGTATGACACATACAGAACCCTATCTTGGTAATGATCAATTACATGTTGGTGATGGTAAGGGACTTGTCATATCTAATACAGCTCATAATATCTTACGTACCCCTAACCGAGTCTTTACTTTGTTTAATATATTGCATGTGCCGAAAATTAAGAAACAACTCTTATTTGTTCAACAACTGTCTTTTTTTAATTTCACTCTTCTTGTTTCTATGTTAAGGATCTCATAACCAAGGCAATTCTGCTTTCCGGTCAGAGTAAAGATGGCCTTTATGTCCTTTCAGAGTCTTCTGCCATGTTTCTGCCTCAAGCTTTTTTGTCTGTTAGCTTATCCATTTCTGCTGATGTTTGGCATCATCGACTTGGTCACCCCAGCTCCCGGGTTCTGAGTCTCTTAGCAACAAATAGAAAGGTCACTTGTACCTCCTGCCCTTTAAATTTTCAGTGTCAAGCATGTCCATTAGGAAAATCATTGTGTCTATCATTAGGACCTACTAGTCATAAAACATCTGCTCCGCTTGAACTAATTTTTAGTGATGTTTCAGGCCCTGCCCCCATTTTCTCTTCTGATGGTTCCGATATTTTGTGATCATTATGGATGGGCACATAAAATTTATTTGGTTTTATCCTATTTGTGCAAAATCTGATGTGTTTAATGTGTTTCACCAATTTCAAGTCTTGGTGGAACGACAATTCTCTTGCAAAATAAAATCGATTCAAATTGACTGGGTGGTGAATATCATAAATTAAATTCCTTCTTTAAAACTATTGGTATTCATCATCGTATGATATGTCCTCACATGCATGAGCAAAATAGTACTGTTGAGTGTCGTCACTGTCATATCGTTGAAACTGGTCTTACATTACTTGGGCAATATAAAGCACCTCTAAAATTTTGGAATTATACGTTTGAAACTGCAATTTATCTTATTAATCGTATGCTGACACCGGTCTTACGAAACAAATCTTCGTTTGAATATATGTTCCATCAAACACCTAATTATAGTTTCCTGCGCACTTTTGGATGTCTGTGTTTTCCTTTTCTTCACCCATATAATGCTCATAAGTTAAACTTTCATTCTACTCCATGTGTGTTTCTAAGGTATAACTCATGTCATCTAGGCAATCGCTGTCTTGACTTGTTTTCTCATCGTGTCTAAATCTCTCGTCGTGTCCGTTTTCATAAACAGTCTTTTCCCTTTCTTGAAACTGCAAATGTTTCTACTATCTTTGACTCTGACCCACAGCCGACCCCTTCCTCCCATCTTCCTGCCTTAACACACTTCTCATCCATCAAAACACCATCAACCTTGTCTAAATAAGTCCCTTTACCACCAGTTGCCGCTATGTCTATTGATCATTTTGCAGGTTCAGGTTCTGCAGCTCCGGACAGCACAACCCCTAGGTCTGTTGTGCCCTCTGATGCGCCTTCTGTTGCGTCTTCTGATGAGCAATCTGGCTCACCATCTGGGCCTTCATCTTCCTCACAGCGTCCTGCTCTGTCTCCACTAGCTTTAGATCTTTGTGTTGATCTCTCTAACTACTCCCTCCCACAGCAGCCTATGCCGGACAGATCTGCTGCACCAGTGGTCTCTTGCCAGCACCATATGGTGTTGCGTCCCTGACAGCTTTGGTCTGCCAACTTGAGTTCTGTTTCTCCGCTACAGCCAAACTCACAGGTAACATGTTTCTCTGATCAAAAACTTTTAAATTTCAAAAATGCTAATTGGATTTTGTGATGGCAATCTATTATGAGATCTGAAATTACAGTCTTACATGCCAATAATACTTGGTCTTTGGTTCTGTTTGAACCTTTCATGAATGTTTTTTGTTGCTGTTGGGTTTACAAAATCAAGCGACAGGCTGATGGTGTTATTGATCGCTACAAGGCGTGCTTGGTTGCGCGTGGTTTCACTCAATAAGAGGGAATTGACTACTCCAAAACCTTTAGTCCTGTTGTTAAACCAACTACTGTTCGATTCGTTCTTACCATTGTTGTATCTAACCATTAGCAGATTTGTGAGCTTGACGTATATAATGCCTTCCTCAATGGTTCCCTTTAAGAGGTTGTTTATATGCAACAACCCATAAGTTTTGTTGACCCTGCTCTGCCTACTCATGTCTATCGCCTTCACAAGTCCCTTTATGGTTTAAAACAAGCTCCACGGGCTTGGTACACACGACTGAATGACTTTCTTCTATCGATTAGCTTTCGCGCTTCCAAGGTTGATACCTCCTTATTTTTACTGACTGTGAATCATGATATATGTTATATGCTTGTCTATGTAGATCACATTCTGCTCACTAGTAACAATTTTACTCTGCTTCGCCGCCTTATTAGTCTGCTGAGTTCAGAGTTTAAACTCCGGGATCTGGGTCATGCTCACTATTTTTTGGGAATTAAGGTCACTCCCACCAGCATGGGGCTCATGCTTAGTCAACACAAATATGCTCTTGATATTCTTAGTTGAGCTGGTATGTCATCCTGCAAACTTGTTGATACACCAGCTTCTGTTTCCAAGGTTAGTCTCCAGCCTCATGGTTTATACTCAGATCCTACTCAATATCAATAAATTGTCGGGGCTATTTAGTATCTCACCTTTTCTAGACCAAACATTTGCTATACTGTCAACAAAGTCTGTCAGTTTATGCATGCGCCTACTAAGAGCCATTGTGCTGCTGTCAAACATATTTTACAGTATTTAAGGTACGTTCTCTTTTGGCCTTCACCTTACTCGAGGCTCCTCTTTATCACTGCATGGTTTTACTAATACGAACTGGGCGGGGAGTATTGATGATCGAAAATCTACTGGTGGCTACATCGTCTTTCTTGGCAGCACTCCCATCTCATGGAAATCTGGTAAGCAATGCACTATTGGGTTCTCTGCTCGATACCGCTTTCAAATTTATGCTTCCTCCGACTAATATTGGTGCGACAATTTAAGGCCTTATTGTTTGCTAACCGGTGGGTACCAAACATATTAAGGTTGATTATCACTTTGTTCGTGATAGAGTTGCCAAAAGGAGATCTGATTCGCTCCTCCAAAATTTAATGTTTCATTCCCCTATTTACAATCCAAGCTTCAAATGGACCACCCCTGGGGGGGGGGGGGGGGTAGATTTAGGAAAATTGTATTTTCCTTGTATACAGACTTGAAGGTGCTAGTGTATTCTACCTCTGTTTTGGTGGCTCCGTATGTAAGCCTCTCAATTATCACAAACCTTGTTTCAATGTGAGATTTTTTTTAGATTATTTCTTTTTAATTTTTTCAATTGATTTTAATATTTTTTTTTTACTGTTGCGATAAAACTAAATAGTAGTAATTCAATTTAATTAAAAATATAATTGTTTCATTAACTATCATATAGTTTCAGTTTAAAAAACAAAACAAACCGGAATAAATTTCGGCCAGAAAGTTTCGGTTTCATTTTGGCAAAAGAGGTTTTTTTCCTTTTCAAAAATAAATCAATGTTTTTTCTCTAATTTCATCCTTCAGCACCTTGTTTATTAGAGATTGGACTTCATGATTTCTTGTGGTTTGTTTTTTTTTATGATTATCTCAATCTCATGCCCCATGTCATGGGTTTAACGGGTTAATCAAGTTGAATTCAATTTTTTTATTTATTTTTTAGTCGATTTTTTTCTTCAATTTCATTATTAAACATCTTTAATATTTAGTTGATTATGAATTAAATTGTATCATTTGTTTCAGTTTGTTTTTTATGAAATTATCTCAGTCTAATGACCTATGTCAATTTCGCGAGTTAGACTAAGTATACTTAAGTCGTTTTATGGTCTCATGATCCAGGTCGATTCAATATGCTATCGTCTCAACATTTCAAAAAAAAAGAAGATATGTTGACTTTTTTTAGTCAAACTATATTTTTACCAGTCGTCCAGGTTATCTTTGGATTCGTCGAGTCGATAGAGTCAACTCTCACATTTTTACTTGTGTTTGAAATTTAAATTGCATAATATCAAGTTAATTTATCTTTGGATTTGAATTGAAATTATATTTGTTGAATTAATATTTTGAGTTATATATACATAAATCCAAGGTTGATTACTATGTGTGGTTGGTATTTGTTGGAAATTACTTTTTAAAAATAATTTTTAATTGAAATATATAAAAATAATATTTTTTAATTATTTTTTTATTTTTTAAGATTGATATATCAAAAACATAAAAAAAAATATTAATTTAATGCTTTTTTATAAAAATTATTTTTAAAAAACAAGCCTTACTGCAGTACCAAAAACATGCTAATAAAGAAGAATAAAAAATTTGCGTGGCTGGAATTGTCACCCTCAATTACACAAATTACCTTGACTTGGGTTTATTAAGGTCTGTCTTCCATAACCCGTGGCAATGATTGATCTGTATTATTTAGCTTATATAAGGGCAGTGAGGCTAGCCAAGAAAATGATTCGAGTTCATAATCTGTGACAACAAAGTAAAGTATTTGTTTCTCATGGCTACTCCCATCTCTCTTGCCTTTCTCCTCTATGTTTTTCTTTTTCTTCTTTGCCCTTTATGCTCTCTGAAGAAAGGGCATACCGTGGCAGCAAATGAAACCACAAAAAGTTACTTTCGCAATGTTAATGTCAATTCTCTTTTGCCATCCAGTGTCTGCGACCAATCTAACAAAGGTTAGATCATGATTTAGTATTTTCTGTGTTGTCTTTTAATATTGTATTTTACATATGACGATTTATTTCTAACTAATTGTGTGTATGTGTGTGTGTGTATTGCAATTTAGTCCCAGTGGTGTACTCCATTTGAGAGTTTGAAACTTAAATCAGTATTTTTTTTTTTAATTTCTCAATCAATTTCAATGCTGTATTTCAGTTCTCAACAAAGCTTCGTCCCTAAAAGTGGTAAGCAAGTATGGTCCATGCACGGTGACTGGAGATCCGAAAACATTTCCCTCGGCAGCCGAAATCCTCCGTCAAGACCAACTCCGAATGAAATCAATTCGAGCTAAGCTTTCCATGAACTCAAGCACTACTGGTGTTTTTAATGAGATGAAGACTACAGTTCCAACCACTCATTTTGGAGGCGGATATGCTGTTATCGTCGGTCTTGGCACCCCAAAAAAAGATTTCTCACTCTTCTTTGATACTGGTAGTGACCTTACTTGGACCCAATGCGAGCCATGTTCAGGGGGTTGCTTTCCACAGAATGATGAGAAGTTCGATCCTACCAAATCTACCTCTTACAAAAACCTTTCGTGTTCCTCGGAACCGTGCAAGTCAATTGGTAAAGGTAATCAGTATTATTGCTTTAACAAATTCTAGATTTAACAATCAAATTAATCCACAACCAGGTGATTGTTAAAGATATGGTTTAATTGGAGGTGACAGTATATTTTTAAATCATTATTTGGATATGGTTCATTTTCAAGCATGTGTTTAACATCCCTGCAGAAAGCGCCCAGGGTTGCTCTTCCTCAAATACATGCCTTTATGCAGTCCAATACGGTAGTGGTTACACTGTCGGATTTCTTGCCACGGAAACGTTAACCATTACACCCTCAGACGTGTTCGAAAACTTTGTGATCGGTTGTGGTGAAAGGAATGGCGGCAGATTCTCTGGTACAGCCGGTTTGCTAGGACTAGGCCGCTCCCCTGTAGCCTTACCATCACAAACTTCCTCAACATACAAAAACCTCTTCTCTTATTGCTTACCAGCATCTTCAAGCTCGACTGGTCACCTCAGCTTCGGTGGTGGAGTCTCACAAGCTGCAAAATTCACTCCAATAACCTCAAAAATTCCGGAATTGTACGGCCTAGACGTTTCTGGAATTAGTGTTGGAGGTCGCAAACTACCAATAGATCCATCAGTTTTTAGGACCGCTGGAACGATAATTGACTCTGGCACAACACTGACATTTCTGCCATCCACGGCACACTCTGCCCTCAGCTCGGCTTTTCAAGAAATGATGACAAACTATACTTTGACAAATGGAACATCCGGTTTCCAACCATGCTATGATTTCAGTAAGTATGCCAATGACAATATTACAATACCTCAGATTAGTATCTTCTTCGAAGGCGGGGTTGAAGTGGATATTGATGATTCGGGGATCTTGATCTCTGTGAATGGTCTGGAAGAGGTGTGTTTAGCATTCAGAGATAATGGTAATGACAAAGATTTAGCAATTTTTGGAAATGTTCAACAGAAGACATACGAGGTGGTCTATGATGTTGCCAAGGGAATGGTCGGATTTGCTCCGGGTGGTTGTTAGCTCAAATTATTGAGAAAAGTGAATCCAGAGCAATTACTCACTATCTTCGTGGTTTGCGTTGTAAAATGTTACCTATGGCATTTATTTTTCCCAAAATATTGAAGGCATCTTATATAACTTGTATCCATTGGGGCTATATATTCTCAACAAATATATACTTAATTATATATAGAGAAAACATTATAAACAAAAAAAAAATTAGTTTTGTGTTTGTTAAGATGAATTTATTTAAGATTAAGAGGATGTTTACTTTTGTGTTTTAAAAATATTTTTGAAAAAAAATTAAAAAAAAAATTAAATTATTTATGTTCAGTGAAGCCACTAAATATAGCAATCCAGTTCCAACTACTTTCTGGATAGTCGAAGACCGATTGACTTTGGGCTGAACTAAGCAAGCCGGTCGGAGCACATGTTGATTTTTTTTAGGTAATGTTAAAAAAATATTATATTTTAATATATTTTTAAATAAAAATTCACTTAAAAAAACAATCTTTTACAAAATCTATTGATTATGATTATAGTTATAAATTTTCTTGTCTGCTCATGGACACAGACATAGTCAATCGATGTAAAACACTTCATTGGGTGATTGTTTTAGCCAATGATTGGTTTAGATGAGAACGTTCTTTGCTAGAAAGGGTTGGATAAAGTTTTTGAGTGTAAGAAAATTCGAGGATGCTGACAGATGACAGGTGGGAAGAGGCTAATGATACCTTGACATCGATCCATCCATATTCATTGGACAGAGTTTTTGGGGAGTTTTTGGGGGAATTAAACGGTGAAAAAAGCTGGAATCAATTTTTAGTTATCGAAAGGATTTGGGTTAATTACAGGAGATGGTTTGTTTTCACGTTATAAGCTGTTTTTTTAATTTTTTTTTGTCTGGAAAAATATGAAATTAATATTTTAAAAAAATTAAATAGTTTTGATGTGTTAATATAAAAATTAAAAAAAATCATTTTAATATATTTTTAATTAAAAAAATATTTTTAAAAATACCCTACATTATAATATCAAACACGCACAGCTATCACTTCTACATAGTGATTTATTTTAATTTTTTTTGGGTAATTTGGGGATTCTCTTTGGATTTGCTTGCATTTTATTTGCCATGTGCACTCAATTCTATTGAAGGGTTAAAACTCAAGTTTTGGATGGTCAGGAACTCAGGATTGTTGGCACGGCCACATTATTACATTGTTCAAGGCCACCCAGCCAGCGTTTAGTGGATCCTGTAGCATTCAATTTCAGCCCATCAAAATTAAGAATTAATTATTAATTATTCCTTCTAATTTATTGAAATAAATTAATAAGTCCACGAGGTGTGAGAAATTGTTAAATAGTTCTTGTGGATTTCTATTTGTTAATAACTTAGTCCTCCATCTTTATTTTGTTAACAAAATTTTGAGATGTCCAAAATTTAATCGTTGTTCTTTAAAAAAATACACATTTTTTTATTCAGATTTTCCAATATAATTTCTAGTTTGCACCTTACTGGAACTGTGGTGGCTTTCACAATAGCGGCGGAAGGAAGTTTAAATGAATTTTTTTTCTTTTTTCTGTCATTCGAGTTTGAGATAACGAAGTGAAAGGGAAGGATTTAACTCAGAATCAAGGACCTAATCATGTAATTTTGTGAAACAGAGACTTAAGTGAACTCTATACTTAAATATAGGGACTTATCGGTTGCAGGAGATTTCAAACAACCTTCCTACCATCTGTCACATGTGTGCGGCATCGTAGTGATATTTCATTTTATAAAAATATCGGGAAACTCAAGAAATGGGAAGACAGGAAATTCTTGTCTTTTATTAGTGGAAAGAGGGAATGAGAGTCGTCACCTAGTATTTTGATCACTAGAAACCCTAATTGGTATTAAAAATCAGGTACGAGGACTGGTTGCTTAAAGAAAAGGTAATAGCACTCCAAATACGTCCTACCTAAGGTTAGTTGTATTGTTTGATTTTTGATTTTCTGATAAAAGTTGTGGTATTATTGTATTTCTAATTGTTGGTTCGTCTATAGTTTAAGAAAAATCTTTTTCGGTAAGGAGATCTTTATCTTATCAGGTAAAAACCTAATCCTTCTAAGGTCTATAAAAGAACTATCTTTTTAATATTAAGAATACATTTTATGTATAAATTCATAATCTCAAATACTAAAAGAAAAAAATATTTTTTGGGTGTTTTTGAAATATTGGTTTAGTTCTCATGGCTTTAATAAACTGATTATTAAAGCCAAAATGTATGCTAAAGCATATTTTTGAATTTTTATTTTATGAAACTACGATATAATTATTTTTAGAGGCTTGACCATATGCAAGAAAACAAGACATTTTTTTGTTTTATAATTTTTCTTTTTACAACATTCCAGAGAAAATTGGGTATTTTGATACCGGATTTGTATCTTTATGTTATAAAAATACAAACTAATATTAAGCAAAAAATTGATAGAAAAATACACAGGAAAGTCATAGATTTTTTTAAAAGGATTTTTTTGGAATGGGCCCTACCCGACCCAACCAGTCTGGGTCGGTGCTGTCCGGCCCAACTCACAGTGGAGAGTGAATTAATTCACTCTCCAATGTTCAATTGTAAAAAAATAGAGGACACCCGGAGTGGAAAAAGAAGAAGGAGAAGGAGAAGGGAGGAGAGAGAGGCTGACATGGCAGCAGTGCAATCATTCATGGTAGCGATGTTGTGGCGGAAGGCGATGGTTCGCAGCGAGGAACAGTTCTTCTTCTTCTCTGTGCAGAGACACCAGTCTCTGTTTTTCTCTCCTCCTCGTCTTTTTTGTTTGCTCTTGTCTTTTTTTTTCTTTTTCTTTTTCTTTTTTATGCTTCTATTCCCTTTCTCTGTTCTCTCTTGTTTTTCTTCCCTTTCGTTTCTCTTATATTTCAGTCTCGTCCTCTTCTCTCTATGATGTCCCTCTAGTCCCCCCCCCTCACCGCTTGGTGAGGGGGTATTTATAGGGGCAGGGGGAGCAGGAGCTACCCTACCCCTATCCAATCATGGGGGCAGGGTAGGATGGCTAGGGCGGCCTCTATATAATCACCCCAAAGCCGCTAGCAAGGCATGGCTCTCCTGCCCCTTCCATAATGGTGGTAGGCCATGAGGGATGTGGGTTATGTCAGGGTTTGGGCAAATAGGGAGAGAGGGAGAGAGGCGTTGTAAGGGAGAGAAACTTCTTTTTCCCTTTCCTTTGCTCATCTAGGGGAAGAAAATGACCCACGGTGCCGTTCAAAACGCCACTGTTTTAGCTTTTTTTTTAACAGTGGATGAAACGGCGTCGTTTTGAACAAAACGCGCCGTTTTATTTAAAAGAAAATTGCGCCAAAGAAGCTTTAAATTCCAAATCAGTCCTTAGTTTTTGATTTATTCAATCAAGTCCTCAATTGTAATTTTGATTTTAAGAATCAATTCAATTGCATCCCTAACAAATTCAAATGTCAGCCTTGATGTTGGCCACCTTTTTTATTTTGGTCCTTGATCTCGAATTTATGTAATTTAACCCCTAATTGATCAATAAACTTCAATTTTTTCAATTTGGCCCTTGATTCAGTTAATTTCAATCCCTTTATTTACATGCCTTTTCCAGTTTGCTCTTTGGTTTGGGATTTCTTCAATCAAGTCCTTAATTGGCCATCAAACTTTAATATTTATGCAATTAAGCCACTGATTTGACCAAATCAACTCTTAAAAATTATAATTTGTGATGCGAGACAACAAACAAAAGAATTAAAGCCGGGAAAAGAAAGAATCCTAGGAGAAGAAGAAAGCTAAAGAGGAGAAGAGAAGAGAAGAGAGTAGGGATATGCAAAATCTGTAAATTTTCATTAATCATCAATAATAATGTCTCAAAATGATAGAAGAACATATAAATAGTAAACCTTAGATCATCCCACTATTGGGCTCGGCCCATCAAATTAAACTGTTTAATATAAATAATAAAATAACAATGAGCAGGCCCAAATGGACTAAATAAATAAAATTACAATAAAATAGGCCCAAATGGGCTTAGTCTCCCAACCAAAGTGTGACAGGCTGGGTCATCCTACGTCGCCTCTATCCATATACTCGTGTAGTTTGTAGTGTGGGTCTGGTGTCCCCACCAATTTGACCCTTGAACTTTAATTTCTTTCAATTAAAGCCTAAATTGACTTAAAAAATAATTTTTCTTCCAATCAAACCCTTCATAAATTCAATTAAACCTTCAATAAAATTTAATTGAGTCCATAAACATCTGATTTTGGACTTTTCTTCCTCAAATTGAATTTTCTTTATCAATAGGGCTCTCATTAGTCAAAAATATACTGTCAAATTTCAATCTTTGTATTTTTAAACCTCCTTAACCAATTTTTGATCATTTTTTGGACTCTCCGGCATTCTCTTCTCACTACTATGATTTTTTGATTTTCTTCTGAATATATTTTTTTGATTTTTTTATATTTTCTTTTTTTTTTTGCGTGGGGATCCAAAAATGGGTAACAGCACCATCAATGAACATTCTCACTCTATCTCTTCTAATTTCCTGCCATGTTATCACACCAAACCCATGTGATGTTTAGGATTTATCAGTATTTTTCAACAATTTTTTTTTCTTGATCTCATTTTTATGATGGTTTAGGCTCTTGAAGGGATTTAGAAACAGGTTTGGACCTAGACTTGTGGATAGGGCTCTAGGGGGCTAGGCCCATTGGCTTGACATGTTTATTGGACCAGGCATTATGGCCTAGCACCAATCATGGTTATTGTTTGGCCTGGGCCCAACACCTAATTTCTTGAAATTTTTTTACTAAAACCAAGTTTTTTAGTTTGGATTCAAAGTGTTATGGAACTCTATGCATCCTATCCCTAGGGCGTTGAGTATTCTTTACTCATTACATATAATGCAAGGGACTTACTTAGTAAGTTTATGCTCCACCTTCACCTTTAGGTGTACGAATCTCTCATAGCCTACCATATTTTCATTTTATTAATATATATGTAAGGGATATTTATCTATTATTAATATATGTGTAAGGGATATTTTATTCTTCATTAATATATATGTAAGGGATATTTTTCCCTCGTTAATGTTACAATGATAGAATGACTCTTTAGCCTTTTCATTCAAGAAAAATAACAAGGTTCATAAGGTATAAATACCCCATAAACCACCAATGTAAATGATTCATAACTTCTTTATTCTCAACATATAGTTCTTATTGCTTACAAAGAAAAACCTTTTTCTTTAAAGAGTATTTAATACATACCAAAATAAAAATAAAAATAAAAACAACCTAGTTTTTTTAGATTTAATGATCTTTTACACATTTATTGCAATCTCTTTCTACAAAGATATTAGCTTAAGTATTTAAGGGTCCTTAAATCCACCCAAAATGGATTGTTTTATCATATTTCTTAGCAATAGAGAATGGATAAAATAGTAATTAGTGTGAAAATGGATCAAATAGTAACAACATTTTATTAAACTCATTATCCAATCACTCAAAAAACTAAATTCCTAAGCATCTTGGATTTTGAAACATCATCACCATCCAAATCATTTCCACAACCTTTAAATATGATTTTGGCCACTACACCTCATCTCTATATGAAGAATAGACCCTCTCAAAAATTTAAGATTGAACACTTTTTTAAAAGTCTTAACAACCGAAGCTTTGAATCTTCAAAACACTCGGTGGTGGTTGGACCCTCAGACATTAGCAATGATATTGAGCTTATCAAACATGAGTTTGGCGAAAGAATGAAAGGACAAGGAAAAGTGAGAAGTATGTTTTTTTTTATGAGAAAATGAGTATTTATAGTAACAGCTTGATCACTATAAATTGTTTCTAGGATTTAAATAAGCATTTTAGATTTTAAAATTTGAATAGATTCGGTAATAACTTGATGGTAAACCATAGTAACTTCAGTACCAACTAAATATTGGAATATTTGTTTGAAACTTTGATAATCTCATAAAAAGTAAACCGAAATTAATTATGAATACAATTCAAAATCAACCAAATATTAAAGAATAAAATTCAAAAAAAAAAAGAAACTATTTATCTTTATTTTTAAACTCGACCTAGTGAATCAACCTTGAAACCTTTCAATCTGACTTCATGTCTAACCTAAATTTAAAATAAATCAACATAGAAGTTAATTCTAGGTGACCTAATTGACTCGGCGGGTCCAAAAATAACACGGATGATCAATGAAAGCATGGTTTAGATTTAAAAGAAATTCAAGTTAATATTTTTTAATATTAAGATGATGATATATTGGATCAATACAAGTTTTGTAGCTTAACTCAAAAAACCTACAACCTAGATTATGGACTCCACTAGATTTAAAACTTTTTTTTATATACTTTTTTATTTAATGATATTATAATAAAAATTGGTGTTTATAAAAATTGAATACCATGCGATGCAAACAAATTCAAAATATGATATACAATTTAAAATAAATAAAATATTAAAAAAATTAAAAGAAAAAAAAGATTAAAATGAAGAATTTAAAAAGAAGAAATTAAGATAGTTCATTGTTAATTGTTTATATGAATAGAGAAGCACCATATTCTTTCTTGTTTTTTTTAGTTTGTAGAAGTAATATTGAAAGATTTGTTAACCAAACGCTAACATTTTGATAGCAATTTGGGACATTTTGAGCTAAATAGC
Source organism: Populus deltoides (assembly GCA_015852605.2). Classification (NCBI taxonomy): domain Eukaryota; kingdom Viridiplantae; phylum Streptophyta; class Magnoliopsida; order Malpighiales; family Salicaceae; genus Populus; species Populus deltoides. The sequence continues at coordinate 16,418,652 of CM027587.2, forward strand.
TCAAAATACAAAAAAAGTAATAGGTATCTACATGGGGTGAAAAGATCTACTAAAACAAGGTTAATTATTAATTCTCCTATATTTACTAATTCGCTTGCATGATTGTTTTGACCTTCAAATCTTAACTTTCAACTTGATTTAATAAGAAAACACCTTTAAACATTCTAAAGAACTAAATTATCTCATTTCTAACCCCAACATACTTTAAAATTACTCTAAAAACCAAATCTAAAAAAATCTTTATAAACCTTAATCCACTTGTCTCAGCATGGTTGATGGGAAAAACCACCACTATTAAACTTTTCTTACAAAGACAAGTACATTGATCCCAAGATTACCCCTTTTTTTATGAGGTTGAGTTTGAGCCTATAATTGTATTTAATTGAATTATTGATATTTTACAAATTATAGAGTCAACCCATTTAAATTTTTTGGAACCAAGCGGGTTTGATATATTAGGTTTGACTAAATTTTTTATAAATATTACATATATTCACGAGTTGAGTTTATATTGTTATTTTCTTGAATCCATATTTAGAGGCGAACCAACAGCATGGATTTTAGCTAGCATGGCACCCCCAATGTTAGGTCTAATTTTCATGCCTTGCACCACCATTAAATTCTAGTTACCTCTCATTCCCCACCAATAAAGAGACAAACCCTTTTTTTATGTTAAAGAAATATAAAAGGAAGTCTACTAACAAGAACTTTGAAGCCGAAACATTTCAAAATAAAATAAATACAGAAACTATCAAATACAAAGATAAAAGGAGTATAAGGTAAATGGGTTGAGTCAGGTTGACCGGGTTTCAAAATCCCAACCCTCCACCTGACCTCTAATATCTATTTCTTAGGATTTTTTACCCGATATCATCTATAATATTCATATTATCTGAATTTGATGGGTTAAATAGAGTTAAATAATGCAAATATTACAAATGAGCTGCTTTTTTAAACACCATTAATTTCGAGCTAAATAGCTCAAACACCAAAAACAATAGATATCCAAATTGGGCTAAAGTGCCTAATGAAACAAGGCTAAATATTAATTCTCATATTAAACAAGCTATAAGGCCTTGGAAAAACATTATAGATGCAGATTTAGAACCATTGTTCAGTGAAATATAATAGTATAATGATGATTTTGCTCTTCACACCACAAAATGTAAAACTAGCTATTTAGAGCATTAAGGTCTTTTCATATGGTATCGTAGTAATTATCAAATTGATTAGGAGAAAGTAAGTCTTTTCGCATTTTAAAAACACGGTGAAAAGACCTAAATGCCCTTAAAAGCGAAAACTTTTGATCCTGGCATCAATAGGCAATTTAGTATTTTTCAAAATGGTTTTCCTTTAATAAAAATGTTAGATAAGGGTAAAATTCTTATTTGGCCAAATATGAAAATTAAAAATATCAAAAGTACATTGAAATGACCATAATACCCTTAGAAATCAAAATTTTAAAATTATTTTCAAAAGGCTTTTTCATCTTTTCACCAAGGTTTTTCCATTAGTACCATATCAACTCAGTGGCAATTTTGGATTTGACTATATATATATATTCAGGCGTGTATATCACACTCACAGGCGTGTGGAAGGAGCCCGTGCACTTTGGGCAGCGCATGCGACGCCTTCCAGTATCCAAAAATGCCCTTTCATTGTATCATTGAAAGCATTATCGTGTCATTTTCATGTTGGAGGGGTGCATATAGGCATTAGGTGGTTGGTTTGGCTTAAGAATTCCACAGGGCGAAGAAAATATCATATATCACATGTTAGATTATAGTCTTTCTTTGGCTTCAACAAGATGGATTAATTATAAGCAAGAAAAGTCAACAATGTCTTCCTCAATCGTATTCCACAATAAGGGAGACAGTTCGCCTTGACTTGCTTTTCTTTAGGTTGTTATTGTTGTAGTAGTATGCAAGTGAACAGAGAAGAATTTAGAACCGAGTTTGGCTTAATTACTGTGTACTCTTTCACCAATCTTGGCCGATTTAAAGGTTTATATATATTCGAATAGAATGCTTCTCAGGACTTACGTGCCTCTTCTTCTTTAATAGCATCCGCATTCCTTGGAGTGAAAGACTAGCTGGAGAGGATCCTGGCTTGCCTAACTTCCAGGGATGCTTTGAAGTAGTCCATTCATCCCGCTGCTTTCATTACTCAGTGACATAAGGCCTCCCGTCCCGTGGAGATAAGGCTGCTCACTCCGCTCTCTCTCAAGAAAAATATTCTTATCTTATATTTAAAAAAATATATTTTTTTTAGATGTTTTTAATTATAGATTTTTATTGTATAGTAAATTTAATAAAATTTATGATCAATGAGCTTTTCTAATAAGCTTTCTAATACTATTATATGAATATTTATAATATTGAAAAGGTAATATTTGATAACTTAATATGTTAGTGAGATTATTATTATTTTTAGTTTATTTCTTTTAATTTTTATAATTAATTTTGATATTTGTAATTATTGGGATAAAACTAAATAGTAATTATTCAATTTAATTCAAAATATAATTATTTCATTAACTATCATACAGTTTCATTAACAATCATAATGTTTCGTTATGAGATCTCAAGTCTACATAAACTTGTTACTATACGTATAAAAAGATGTACAAAATAAATGTAATTTTTTTAATGTTTCGTTATGATATCTCAAGTCTACATAAACTTGTTACTATAAGTATAAAAAGATGTACAAAATAAATGTAATTTTTTTCTTGTTTTTTCTTTTTATTTTTTCAGATGTTTAGTAGACTTATTTGTATTATTAAGTTGTTTTCTCTATTTATATAAAACAAATAAACACTTTATAAACATTTAAACATTGTATTTATGTCTCTAAGCTAATTTTTTATTTGTTTCCATTCCCAAACGATTTAATTAACAGGTCTTCCATAATCTCTGGCTGTGATCGTCCATTTTAGCTTATATAAGGCCATTGGGGCTCAGCCAAGAAAATAGTGTGGTGGTATTTGTGAGAACATAATTAGGTGAGAGACATCTTTCTTATGGCCAGTACTCCCTTTTCTCCCATCTCACTTACCTTAATCCTCTATGTTTTTCTTGTTCTCCTATGCCCTTTATGCTCTTTGAAGAAAGGGCTTACCGTTGAAGGAAAAGAGACTACAAAAAAATACTTTCGTACCGTAAAAGTCAATTCTCTTCTGCCATCGAATGTCTGCAGCCAATCCACCAGAGGTCAAAATCTTGATTCATTTTTTTCTCTAATAGCTTCCTTTATGTTTAACTAATAATTTTACCCTTATATATTCGAGTACACATAGAATTTATGTTTAACTAATAATTTTACCCTTATATATTCGAGACTTTTGAGTGTTCTTATCAATTTTAGTGATGTGTTTCAGTTCTCAACAGAGCTTCATCCCTAAAAGTTGTGAACAAGTATGGACCATGCATTCCAGTGACCGGAGCTCCAGAAAAAATCAGCGTTCCCTCAGCAGCCGAATTCCTCCTTCAAGACCAACTTCGAGTGAAATCATTTCAAGTTCGGCTTTCCATGAACCCAAACAGTGGTGTTTTTAAGGAGATGCAGACTACAATACCGGCATCTATAGTACCGAGTGGAGGTGCATATGTTGTCACCGCGGGCCTTGGCACACCAAAAAAGGATTTCCCCTCTTATTTGATACTGGTAGTGACCTTACATGGACTCAATGCGAGCCGTGCTTGGGGGGTTGTTTTCCGCAAAATCAACCGAAGTTCAATCCAACCACATCAACTTCATACAAAAACGTTTCGTGTTCCTCGGAATTTTGCAAGTTAATTGCTGAGGGTAATTATCGTATTCTTTTAACATATTCTAGATTTAAGAATTCAAATTTACATCGGGATGGGGAACATCGATGTGTTCTATTGCTGGTCAAATAATAATCCTAAAAACCAGTGTTGTCAATCTAAGAGATTGACTTATAACTTAGCCTGGGTTTGAAATTAGACTGTTAAAGAAGTTGATTGAACTTGATGGTCAAGAAGTATTTCAACCTTGTCTCTCTTTCAGCAACAAAAAGCTTTTGCCAAAACATGACATCAGTGATACAATTTGGTTTTGATTTTATATTGCCATGTTTGCTAAGTTAAAATGTTGAAAAACACAAGTAATTGCTGACTTTCACGCTCTTCACATACACTATATATTATTAGTGTGCTATGAATGCACTTTCGATAATTTTGACAATTAATAGATATATTAACATTACTGACCCGTTGCGTTAAACCATTGACATGATAGGCTAGCTCATGGCCCAATGATCTAAAACATTGACCGAATATAACAACAGTTTTGTGAACCATTTTATCAACCCAATGATCTAAAACATTGGCCCATGGATGTATTTTATTTTTTGGGGGGGAAATACTAATGATATACTTGTTCAGTCTAAAAAAAAAAATTAATAGTACTTGGATTTTGATGTGTACTCTATTTCAAGCGTATGTTTACCTTTCATGCAGAAGCGGCCCATGGTTGCATTTCCAATACATGCATTTATGGAATCCAATACGGGAGTGGCTCCACCATCGGATTTCTTGCCACAGAAACACTAACCATTGCATCTTCAGACGTGTTCGAAAACTTCCTGTTCGGTTGTGGCGAACAGAATAAGGGCACATTCAATGGTACAACCGGTTTGCTAGGACTAGGCCGCTCCCCCATAGCCTTACCATCACAAACTACCAACAAATACAAAAACCTCTTCTCTTATTGCTTACCAGCATCTCCAAGCTCAACTGGTCACCTCAGTTTCGGTGTCGAAGTCTCTCAGTGATGCAAATCAAGACACAGGACTTCCTACGACTTCAGGATCAAAGCCCCCATCAACATAGGAGTCGCTGCAATTTGTTTCTTTCCTGTTATTACTTTTCTAGTTTATTAGTTTCCTAGTTGGATTTGAAATTCTAGTCTGTTATTCTTTCCTAATTTATTATTGTTTCCTAGTTAAAACTGGAGACTGTATTAGTATTTAAAGAGGATGAAAGTAATATGAAGGGCAATGAATTTTTAGCCATCCTACGAACTCTGAGTTGAGCTTTCATTGGAGTGATTCCAATACACAGAGAGATTCTGTGCTAGTCCCTATTCTTGATACTCAGCGTGAGGCTGCCCCAAACAGATCGTTGGCACCAAATTGCTACATGCGAGACATTCACGAGGAATGCAAACGGCGTCTGATCACCCATACAAATTCTTATGCAGCTGTGGCAAATGCAAAACGCAAGGATCGACAATTTAATACAGGTGATATGGTTCTCGTTCGTTTGCGTCCAGAGCGTTTTCCCCCAGGGAGCTTTACTAAGCTACATGCACGCAGGGCAGGCCCTTTCCAGGTCACCAAGAAATTGGGTTCTAATGCATATGTCATTGCTTTGCCTTCAGATTTTGGTATTAGTCCCATTTTTAACATTGAAGATCTTACGGAGTTCAAGGGTGATGTCGAAAACATTACTGCACTACCAGCGCCAACCATAACACCAGTACCACGAGTTCCAGAGATGACAACACCACGAGATGAGATTGCTGCCATTCTTGACCATCAATTTGTTACCACTCGGCGAGGAGGTTATTATAAGTTCTTAGTGCAATGGAAGAATCGTCCAAGGTCAGATTCTGTCTGGTTGCAAGCTTCAGAGATCAAGCGTTTACATCCACACCTGTTCACAGCATACACCAGTCAAAACTTGCCAGAGTCAAGTTCTTCAGAGGGACTGGCAGTTGATGCAAATCAAGACACAGGACTTCCTACGACTTCAGGATCAAAGCCCCCATCAACATAGGAGTCGCTGCAATTTGTTTCTTTCCTGTTATTACTTTTCTAGTTTATTAGTTTCCTAGTTGGATTTGAAATTCTAGTCTGTTATTCTTTCCTAGTTTATTATTGTTTCCTAGTTAAAACTGGAGACTGTATTGGTATTTAAAGAGGATGAAAGTAATATGAAGGGCAATGAATTTTTAGCCATCCTACGAACTCTGAGTTGAGCTTTCATTGGAGTGATTCCAATACACAGAGAGATTCTGTGCTAGTCCCTATTCTTGATACTCAGCGTGAGGCTGCCCCAAACAGATCGTTGGCACCACTCAGGCTGCAAAATCCACTCCAATTTCTCCAAAACTCAAACAGTTGTACGGCCTAAACACTGTTGGAATTAGTGTTGGTGGCCGAGAACTACCAATAAATGGTTCGATTTCTCGGACAATCATCGATTCCGGCACAACCTTCACATTTCTTCCATCCCCGACATACTCGGCTCTTGGCTCAGCTTTTCGAGAAATGATGGCAAATTATACTTTGACAAATGGAACATCCAGCTTCCAGCCATGCTATGACTTCAGCAATATTGGCAATGGCACTCTTACGATACCTGGTATTAGTATTTTCTTCGAAGGTGGAGTTGAAGTGGAAATCGATGTTTCGGGGATCATGATCCCTGTGAATGGTTTGAAAGAGGTGTGCTTGGCATTTGCGGACACTGGGAGGGATTCAGATTTTGCAATTTTTGGAAATTATCAGCAGAAGACATACGAGGTGATCTATGATGTTGCTAAGGGAATGGTTGGATTTGCTCCTAAAGGTTGTTAGCTAAGAAATTAAGAAAAATGAATCCCGAGTACGTCATCGTGGTGGTCATTGTAAAATTTCATATAATAAGAACCATCAACATAAGATGAGCAGAAATAAACTAGAGAATATATAGTGGGTGTATAGCAGAGAAAGTTTGCATGTATTTGTATGGAAATAAGCTCTTGATCAGAGAGGGCGGGCATGCATGCCTCGTCATGGTATGATTTCCCAGTAATGTTTAACTAAATCTCTTCACACCAGTGTATAATAGCTAGCCATTAGATTCTTCGTAATCTCTTTGTTTTTTTTTTTTAATTGCATTCCTAAGCATTTATTTTTATTTAATGTTTATTTCAAATTTAATCCTAATTTTTTTAATTGATATTTTTAATAATTTTCTTAATTAATTTTTTAAAATTACATCTTTAAACATTTACTTTCATTAAATTTTCCCTAAACGTTTAATTTTTATGTTGAATTTAGTTATAATTCTTTTAATTGCTATTTATTTTGTTTTGTATTTTTTTTTTCAATTTCATCCCTCAATATTTTTTTAATTAAGAATCTTGTTTTTTTTTTTCAGGTTTGCCTTTAATGGTCATGTGTTTGATTGTCATGGATCTGAAAGATTAGCTCGAGTTGATTTTAATCTTTTTTTAAAACACCTTTTTTCAAATATTTATTTTGCTGGTTTTTTTTTTTTGTTTCCTAATTATAGGGTCATTCTAATTTCATGTTTTATGTCATGTGTTTGATTTGTTGACCCAAACTGCTAGGTTTGCTCAAAGCCTTTTGTTTTGTTATATTTTTTTATATATCTTTCAATCATATTCACAGAAGTTTATTCCTTACATTTTTAGGTTCGAATCAAGTTACTTGAAATTGTTCAACCCAACCAACTTGGGTGAACCAAGTTACTTGAAATTGTTCAATCCAACCAACTTGATGACCCGAGTCTTAAATTTTTTTTAAGTTTTTTAAAATGCTAGCATCATATGATTTTTTTTTGCGTTGGAGATAATTTTTGCCTACCCACAACATAGCAATTAACCCAAGTTTTGGTGAGCTTCTCGATTTATGATTATATTTTTTTAAAAGAAAAGACTTTAAAAAAAACATGTGCTCTCATTTTTCTAATAAAACAAAATTACGACCTGTAACAAGGCAAATCCAAACCATCGTTCCCGTGGAGGCAATATTTATGCTCTAATATTATGAAATTACGACGCCATTACCATGCCATTAATAATCCCTTCAAAATTTAATTAGTTTCACATTCGATGGTGTCCAAATCCATATCACCGTATCCCTCAAGACAATATGGCAGCTGGAATTGATGAAACTTGTATGGTCAAATGATAATTGAGAAGTGCCTTGTCTTGCCTTTCAAAATTTCTAGTCTTTCATGTATAATTCGATTTTTCTTCCAATAATAAAACAAATGTCGAGCTAGGGACCTTAATTCGATCAACAAAAGTGAAAGATAAGGTAGACCTCGTCTCCACACAATATTTTTTCCACAACAATTGATAATGAGGGGGGGAAATCGATATATTTGCATGTATTAGCGGTTGATTGGCTAGAGAAAAAGTTTTTTTATGACCATGCAATCCCTCCGATGAAAGCTCGAAGATTAAGTCTCTCGATCGAAAAGGATATGTGAGAACTAGTTAGTGGAGCAGAGATATTGAGTGACAAACCGAACGAGATAAGGTGTGATTTTATGATTGTGAATGAAGTAAGAATTCCACAGGGCGAAGAAAATATCATATATCACATGTTAGATTATAGTCTTTCTTTGGCATCAACAAGATGGATTAATTATAAGCAAGAAAAGACAACAATGTCTTCCTCAATCGTATTCCACAATAAGGGAGACAGTTCGCCTTGACTTGCTTTTCTTTAGGTTGTTATTGTTGTAGTAGTTTGCAAGTGAACAGAGAAGAATTTAGAACCGAGTTTGGCTTAATTACTGTGTACTCTTTCACCAATCTTGGCCGATTTAAAGGTTTATATATATTCGAATAGAATGCTTCTCAGGACTTACGTGCCTCTTCTTCTTTAATAGCATCCGCATTCCTTGGAGTGAAAGACTAGCTGGAGAGGATCCTGGCTTGCCTAACTTCCAGGGATGCTTTGAAGTAGTCCATTCATCCCGCTGCTTTCATTACTCAGTGACATAAGGCCTCCCGTCCCGTGGAGATAAGGCTGCTCACTCCGCTCTCTCTCAAGAAAAATATTCTTATATCTTATATATATTCAAAAATATATATATATTTTTTAGATGTTTGTAAGTGTAGATTTTTATTATGTAGTAAATTTAATAAAATTTATATGGATGAGCTTTTCTAATGAGTTTTTATTGTAATGGCTTGTACTGGATCGCATAATCTCGATCCTAGCTATCGTAATACATGTTTGCCAAGACACTGGGGTTCTTTCTAGAGCCTACTTCATGCTTGCTCTATAAAAAAAAACTTGCTAGAATTACGCACACAGAAACGTGTGATGATCTTTCTGTTTTTCATAAGAAAAAAATTCCCAGAATCACAGTCACAATTTTATTTTCTTTTATGTATACAAAGGAAGCAAAACAAAGAAACGATATATGGTATAAAGCTAATATGGACGATCACAGCCAGAGACTACGGAAGACTGACCTTAAGAAATGCAAGTCAAGGTGACTTGTCTCCATTATTGTGTGGAATAGGATTGAAGATGACAACGTTGATTTTTCTTGCTTATAAAAGCCAAATCAAGACTATAAGTAGCTCTCATGGACTTGGCTCTTAAAGGAAGCTCCATCAAACTCGACAAAATAATCTATCATGTGATATATGATACATGATACTAGCTAGATATGTGACTCTCACTTCACCACCGGTTGTATTTAAAAAAATATTTATACAGATTATTTTGGTGTATTTTTTTATATAAAAAAATTTAAAATATAAATTGAAAAATTTATTAAAAAATCTAATTAAATAAATCGATAATCATCGGTGTAAATAAAAGGAAAAAAATTATTAACAATAATTAAAAGAAAATTAAAAAAATTAAGAGATAGATACAAATCAAGATATTTGATTTCACAAAATAAAACGTTTACTTGGTTAAGTTTACTAAATTTTTTTATGAAAATCAATACAAGATAATAGAAATAGAAACACACATAAAAATGATTGAATAAAATAAAAGGAAAAAAATTAGTATACAAGGCTGAACATATTAAAAATATTATCTAAAAATAAATATTTTTATTTTTTTAACTAAATTTCATTTGTATAAGGCAAAAAAAATCTAAAAATAAACATATTAAATTAACTTTCATGTTAAAGTATTTATGTTGAAGAATATTTTCCAACAAATCCTTAACCCTGGACATTATATTTAATTTGAACTAATATTAACCATGTTTGAAAACTATTTTTCCAAAAAAATAATTGAATAGGACACCGAAGAAACACACAGGTCATTAGGAGTGAGCAAAAAAACTGGAAACCGATTAAACTGAGAAAACTGGAAAACCAATTAAACTGAGAAAACCAAACCGTGAAACAATACCGATTAAACCGATTAGAATTTTTAAAAAAACAACTAGTTCAATTCGGTTTCGGTTTTATAAGCCTAAAACCGAAAAAACCGAACCGGAAAAAAATTAACCAAGCCAAACCGGAAAAAACCAAGTCAAACCGGTTTTTGTTCTAAAATAACCGAACTGAATCGAAATCGGTCGGTTTGAACCGATTCCAGTTCGGTTTCGGTTTTTAAAAAAAAAATTTATAAAAACCGAACCAAACTGAAAAAGATCACCTTACAGGTCACCACCCAAGAGATTTCACTCTATCGTATGACTCAATGTGAGCCATGCACAAGGGTTTCTTTCCACAAAATCAATCAAAATTAGGTCCAACCAAGTCAATCTCATTCAAAAACATTTCGTGTTCATTGAAATCATTTGATTTAATTGCTCCAGGTATAATTACTATTATATATTATATGTTGACATATTCTAGAATTAATTAGTTCATATTCTAAATTTATATGGCCAGTATGTACATACGTAAACTTATGGAAACATGATCTGCGTGAACCAAACAGATCAAAAATAATACTATGGTACATTATATATATATCAATCAAGCAAAGAGCGTAGATTCCAGTTAAAATGTTTTGTATGATAATTAAGCTCTGTTTGCTATTATGATTTGGTGCGGTTTAAGTTTTTTTTAGGTTAACCACAACTTCAAAAGTTGTTTAGTTTTTATTATTTCAACCTGTTTTTTTATCTTAAATTATGCTAAAAATTTAAATTTAAAAAAAAACTATAATTTATATCTTGTTTTTTTCAAACCACAATTGTAAAAATTAACATAATACCAAACCGACGCTTAATTTCACAGCTAGAAACCGGTATTTAACCATCCATGTAGAAGGTGTAAAGGATTGCTCTTCCTCGAGTACATGTAGTTACACAATCAGTCATGGGATTGGGAGCGGCTCCACCTTGGGATTTCTTGCCATGGAAACGCTAGCCATTACATCATCGGACGTGTTGAAAACTTCGATCGTGTTAGGGTTTGGCTAACAGAATGCAGGCAAATTCTATGGTACAACCAGCTTGCTAGGACTAGGCTGGATGGAGGAGGGGATAGCCTTACCATCACAAACCACCAACAAGTGCAAGAACATTTTCTCGCATTGCTTACCATCATCCTCCAGCTCAACCAGTTAATTATCTCAGCTTCAGTGACGATGTCTCAAAGGCTATGAAATTCTTACCAAGGCTACAACCATCACCGATTCGACTTGCAGCCATGCTATGATTTTAGTAATTGTAGCAATGGCAATATTACGTTACTTTACTGAAGATTAGTATCTTCTTCAGCGGTGGAGATTGATGGTTCGGGTGTTTTGGCTTGGCCCCTGTGAAAGGTATGACAAAATTGTGCTTGGCATTTAAAGGGGAATGATGGAAATTTAGCAATTTTTGGAAATTATCAGCGGAAGACAGACGAGGTGGTCTATGAGTAGGCTGGTACGTGGTTGTAGCTAAAATTATTCGGAAAAATGAAGCAAATTCATAGAAGAAGATCCATCAGCATTGTGAGCTGAAACAAACTAGAGTTGAGTGTGAAGAAGAGAGTGAGTGTGAGTGAGTGTTTACCTGTATATATGGCAATAAGTTCTTGAACAGAGGAGGGCTTTCCTCGTCGTGGTTTTAAAGCTTAAAATATTTGTTAGTTACTTTTTAGTAATGAATTTGATAGATCCATGTAATTCACATGAAGGACAATAAAAGGCTAAAATAGGCTATAAAAGAATTAGAATTCTCCTGTACGTGTAATGTTATCAGAACCGAATGATTATTTTAGAAAATAAAATCAATTTAACTCTTTATTATTTCATATCACGATCATCTGTAAATATCACCCAAAACAAGTTGATTATTTCAACTTGTAATCACCAGAAACGCACAAATCCTCCTATAATCAAGCAACAAGAATTTAAAATAGCTTCTTATCTTTTATCCTTATCTCATATAATATCTCATATAACAAAAATACAAATATATAAACCTTGATGGGTATAACTCAACTGATCAGGTTCTGAATCTATTTTTTAAAATTTATCAGTTCGTATTCCACAAACCTCGGGTTCACTGGAGGCGTACATAGTCGTTAATTTTCAGACTCGTGGGATTAGTCGAGATATGTGTAAACTGCTCTAGAGACCCATGTTAATCAAAAGAAAAATAAAAATGTATATATCAGACGAAGCTAATAATTTGTTACATAAGTGAAGGATAAAAGATAAGGAGCAATTTTAAATTCTTATTGCTTGATTATAGGAGGATTTGTACATATCTGCTGCTAGTTACAAGTTGAAACAGTCAACTTGAGTGGCTTGATGATATCGAGTGTGTTTGGTATTGTGGTAGCTGTTGTGGTTGTTGTTTAAAAAAAGTTGTTTTAAAAAAAGTACTTTTAGTTGTGGTTGATTTGAAAAAAGTTAGGTTAATGAAATTGAGGTTGAATAAAAAGAATTTAATGTGTTTGGTTAAGAATGATTTTGAAATTAAGGTTATAAAATAATTTTAAAAAATATATATTAATATTGATGGTTTTAAATTTTAATATTGTAGAATTAATTACCCCTATTACACAGAAATAAATATACTTTATATATAATATTTTTATTATTCCATTAAACTATTTATAATTCCATTACGCAAAAAATTTCAAAGAACGGAGTTTTCATAATATTTTGAGCGGTAATAAAATTAGATAAAATATTACGGTATAAAATTGATATTATAGTGCGAGTGAATTTAATTCACTATATACTAGTTTTTGAGAAAAAATATTGTTCACATCATAGTGCGAATAAATTTAATTTACTCTAAAACTAATTTTTTTAAGTAAAAAAGGGGGGGTGAATTGCCGAACGAGCAATTCATGCTTGGGCAGGTGTGCCTGGCTCATGCTAATTAAATTTGGCGTGAATAGTGTCCACAAAAGCGACAAACGGTTCCCCGTGAAAAACCATGAGCCATACACAAGAAATGTGTTCTTTATGAATACAGGGGTTCCATCATTTGGACATACATGATAAAGCAAGCCGAAGACAATAAGAGCCCAAGGACTAGAAAACATTAACAAAAATAAAGGAAAAGAAAATTAAATTAAAAGAGAATGGGTTTTTATCGCACTGTTACTCACAAAACAATAGGAATTAGTGTTTTTTTTTTAATTTTATTATTTAATATTAAATTTATTAAGAATTAAACTTCGTAATTTTTTTAATTTATTTTCTATAAGATTATCTCTGTTTCATGATCCGAAATACGGGTTTGACGAGTTAACTTAGTTGATTAGAGTTTTTTTTTTAATTTCATCCTTCAATATTGGATTGATTAAAAAATAGACTTTGTTTTCTTTTTTATTTTTTACGAGATTATTCTCGTCTAATGACTTCTAGTTATAAGTTTGACAGATTAACTCTGTTTAATATAAGTTATTTTTTATATCTTTTTTAATCAATTTTTTTTAATTTTATTTTTCATCACTGTTTAATTGGAAATTGAACATCATAATTTGTTACAATTTATTTACTATCAAGTTATTTTGGTTTTATAATAACTCGGGTTGCAAGTTTAGTAAGTTAATCTAGATCTTTTAAATTAATCAAATTATTTCAAATCAATCCCATGTAATGTAATTAAGAAAAAATATTAATAATAACTAAATATTTTTTAATTAAAAAAATTTAATTTGATTCGTAGCCAGGAAAACAAAGTTGAAGACATAAAACCTAGCCTAAAAGCAAAAAAAAAAGAAAGATATGATGCAATCCACCACTACTACAAGCTGCCCGTAAAAGTTGGAGACAATTCGACAGCCATGAAAACATTTGTCATAATTGCTAAAAAGACTTGCCGGCGTCATGTTTTTTGTCCATTCAAGCTTTCAATTGTCAAGATTGTTGGCATGGCCACAACTTTAAGTGTTGTCAATGCCAGCCTGCCTGTTTCTTGAAGGATCCCATTCTGTCCCAATTCCCAAAGCATTCAATTTCAGCCCCAGACTACCAACGGTAAAAGAATTGAGGGGAAATCACAAGAACAGTCCAAGCAGGTTCGTCTTATTGCGGCAAAGAAGAATTTTGGACCGCTTAAATTAAATTGATTGAGTTATATTAAAATAAAAAATAATTTTAAAAATATATAAAAAAACCTTTTAAAATCCAAATCAATTAAATATATCATCTTCTCAATCTTATTATTAAAAAATAATAATAATAATAATAATAATAATCACTTTATTTGGTTATTGAACCCCCACAATGAGAGAAAACGGCCAAACAATTACTCATGGCAGTTTTAAGGAGTTTGTACAATCAAATCAAATCAAATCAAACGCAGAAAGATATGATCTATGGCTATGGAGGTAGCCATGCTCAAAATCATGTGCACTCGTGTTCATTATAAAAGTTCTAAGCTTTTCTTTTTGTAATTGCCAACCCAGAGTTCTTGATTGGTTTGTGAAGGTGGGCGGCTGATCCAACTCTATCTGAGGACAATAGGAAAAGCAAAGAAGAATATAGAAAGAAATAGGAGAGTAAAAAGATTTTATTCTCCACTTGTAGAAGTATTTTCTAGTCAATTGAAGATTAAATTATTTTCCTCTTAGAACTATAATAAATTTCTCAAGGTGTTTTAAAAAAACCTTAGCTAGTTTTTTTCCATGTGTCATAGAAATAATATTTGTGTTCTAAAACTAAATTCATTTTTTTATTAATATGAATGTTCGGGTCAGTTTACGCGCACCTCGATTAATCTTATGAATCCTAAAGTTAACTACCATATAAATCTCAAGTGATCCTAAGAGAACTCGAACTAATAATTATTGAGGAATAAATTTAATATATGATCAGTTGAGCTATCCATTACCAAATTCTTTTTTTCACTTTAATTACATATGGATAATTTTGTAACTAATTAACCATGAGACAAGTTATAGCTTAGGGACACAATCCGAATAAAATATAGATTCTTTATTAACTCATGGGCTATAAAAAAAATAAATAAATAAAATAGGTAAGCATGTAAAGTTGGGCTCTCCTTGTCCTTCCATGGATAACAGGGTGTAAAGGCAAAAGAAATATTTTTAAAATCAATAAGAAATTGAGCTAAAGAGGAATGGGAAGTCTTCGCCAAGTAAAGTTGAACTCTCGTGTCCGTTCAAGGATACCAAGGTATAAAGAAATATTTCTTCTAACTCGACAAGAAATTGAGCTCAGAATGGAAAATCTTTACTCGTGATTTAGTTAGTATATGTTACGTATTCTGGTAATTTTTATGATTTTTGATTGAAAAGATATATTAAAAAAAAACTAAAAACTATAATTTTTTTATTAACCAAGGTTTTAAAAGGAAGTTTTTATTAAAATCTATATAATTTTGTTTTTTAATTTTTTTACAATTACAAATTTATTTCATGTATGTCTTTCTATAATATAATCGTGAATTTATAACCCGGGTTACTGAATGATTTAGAATATTAATTTGATTTAAGTTTGGTTTTTTTTTTGAGATTTTTTATTAAAAATATTTTTTTCACTATCATCATGTGTTGAATTATTAGCCCTTAAACTTCCTTATTTTTTCCCACGTGGTCTCTTATAGGTAATAAGAACAGGCATTAATAACCAAGTGCATGCTTAGCTCAAAAGGAGAAAAAAAACAACACAGAACATTTCATCACAAGAACATGAACCGGGCTTGAATCAAGGATCTATATCGACCATACAGATCGGAATCCCAAAAAGAGGCGAAAATGTTGACCACTTGATGATCCCATTTCCCATCTGGACAAATTTACACTTGCCACAAAAATCTACACAGTGCATAATGTCCCCAGAACACATCAAAGCCTGACATCACGAAGGCACCAAATCACGCCACACCTAACCATGACAACCACATTACTCCAAGGCAACGTACTCTTGCAAAATAACCCTCCCGTTCACGAGACCCGTTTTAACTATTTTTATATTCTAATATTAAAAATAAATTAAAAATTATTTTAATTTATTTTCGAAGAAAAAAAACTTTCAAAAAATAATATAGACAGTTGCTGTAAACACCCGTTAAAGCTTATCGTGGCCAGCCACATGCTGCACATGGTTGGCCTCTTGCTTTTATCGTAATATTTAACACGGCCAACTAAATTAACCCATGATTTATTAGATTAATTTTAAAACAATGTCATTTATCTAATTTAAAAAGAAATATAATTAATTAAATAGAAAATCCTGAACGAATCGACTAATTAAGCATGAAAAGTCACATGGAGGAGAGAAGAAACCGACATTGTTTTTGGTCATTTATATTTTGGATTTTTTTAAAATATAAAATCCCAACATTGTTATTTTCAACCATTTTTTATTATTATTATTATTATCTACAACAACCACCAATCCCCATTGTAACTTGGCAAGGGATAAAAAAAAAAAACCCAAATCCCAAAACTAAATAATAAAAAAAGAAATACCAGCCAACTCCAGCCCTTCAATCCTCCTCTTCATCGCCAGACAAATGATGCTCCACCTTAGCAAACCCCGACCCACGCGCCAAACCCGTCGACGGGGAATCAACAACACGCGCCGTCGACATTTCCATCTGGCAAACCCTGATTGCCCCAATCAACCTCTCCGGCAACTCCTCCTCCGTCTGTGCCTCCACGACAAACCCCATATCGATGGTGACATGCGCCGTGTACCCCAATGCGAGATGCAAAATTGCCGCAGCAATTTTCGAGCTGCCAACATCAACATCAATCTCGAAATAATTCCCACCCCTATGGTAATTGATATTTAACGCTTTACCTAATAAACACGCGCTGTAATTTCCTACCGTTTTTTTCACCACCCATGGACCCTTTTCAATCCGGTTCACGATCTTGAACCGTTGATTCCGAAATGCATCATCGCCGTTGATGAATCTATATAGGAGGGAATCGGACGGTAGAGGATCTTCCGATGCGAAGTAGAAAACGGCGCTGTGTTGGTCTTTACCGGGGACTTGAAGGTTGATAGCAAAAATGAAGGACTTGAGGGACTTATTTTGGGATTGTGCTTTCTTTAAGGCGTTTGCCACGCGATTATCTGGACGAGCGAGTACGTTGTCGAGTTTTGTGCTAGATTTGAGCCAGTCCATACCGGCGGGTGAGAGTAGGTAGTCGCCGGAGGGGGATTTCTGTTTTTTGATGAAGTAGTTTTTTGAACGGAGAGAGAAAAGATCACCTGGCGGTGACGCCCATCCGTTAACACCAGTGTGCAAGTCCACGTGGCGAAGTGATCCACCGTTGATCGATTCGGTGATCCAACCGGGTGTTGATGATGATCTGGAGGTTGTTGATTCCGGACCGGAGCTCCGGTGTTTCTGTTTGGTTGGGTGCATGATGTTTTTTAAGGCTATCTCTCTCTCTCTCCCACCCCCTATCTCTCTCCGAAGGAATTCTTTTCTCTGTGACTCTTTTTTGGCATGAGAGTGAAGTGTAAGGATGAGTGAGGGTATTATGGGGGTGGGGTGGGGTGGTGCGTGGGGGTTGTGGAAAATTACATGATGAGCCATTATTGTTGAAATTATATATTATTTGGTCACTTTAGTTGTAATTATATATTTTTACTGTATGATCCTCCCATTAACTAATGGGGATTTGTGCTGATTAGAAAAAAATAATAACAACACAGGTGAAAAATTATTTCTTAATTTTTAAAAAAACTATGCTATTCTACAACTTTTTTTTTTAATTAATACTGAAAATCATCAAAACAAAAAAACATAATTAATATTGTTATCTGACAGGATAAGATATGGGTTTTAGCTTCAAAAAAATATTTTTTATACTCAAGTTTATTTTCGTTTATTACTTTTTAGATTCTCTTTATATGTATTTACCGATTTATTTAAAATATAAAATTTATTTTCAATTATAAATATGTATTTACCGATTTATGGTGATTATTAATGTAGTTTAATAATGCAATAGCTTATTAAGCCACCGGCTCAATCACAAGATCAAGATGGTCACCAGTTTGATTTTGATAATTAGCTTTTTATTCTAATTTTTTATATATTTTTTATATCCTTGAAATTGAAATACAAATAAATATCATTTAGATCTAAATAGTGTTTTTAAGTCTAAATATGAAATTTGCTAGTCATTCTAATACTTTTAGTGCCTGTTTATTATTGTGTTTCCTTATCATTTTTTAAATTATTTTTAAGAGCATTTCATGAGAGTTTTTAATTTTTTTTTACAATCAAATTTATTATTGTAATTTTAACTTTTTTTTTTTTTTTTTAGTGAAGTGGACCTTCACGATGGAACACTTGTTAAGAAGAAGAAGAAGTAAGGAGATGGTGTTAGGTTAAGAAATAGTGAAAGGACCATAATAAAAAAGAAGTAAGAATAAAAGGACCAAATGCATCATTAACCCATACTTGTGATGTGTCATTGCATGCTAGATCAATTTAACTGTGCTATTGTTTTATCACACTTGGGTTCTAGCGAGATTCCCTCCCTAAAATAAAATAAAAATAAAAATAAATGACTCCACGCCAGAAACACTGCATCTCTGTCGATGTATTATGTCGACGAAGCATTCATTATCATCAGATTTCGAAAAGTAATTCAATTTGATGACATATGATTTACTGACTACTGACAACCGCAAATTATTTCTGTGTTTTCATCATCAAGATTGTAAGGTACGATGCTTTTTTATATATAGTTGTCGATTTCTTTTTTCCAAATAGCAACTAAAAAATAAATAAAGTTTAGAAAAAGTAACACACATTTAAAAAGTATTTTTTTAAAATAGTATATTTAATGAGTTGTGTTGTTAAAAATAGTGAAATCAGTAATTTTTTAAGAATTTTTTTTATTTTTAAGTTTAATTTAAAATTTAAAATAATACTTATCATCTAGAAATTAAAATATATATTTTATTGACTTTATTCTAGTTTCAATAATAATTTCTTAAAATTTTAATAGGGTTATTTAACCTATTAGGTTAATTATTAATTATTATAGTTAATTATAGTTAAATTAAAATTCAATAGGATTCTTTAATAGGTTAGTTGTAGTTAATTAAAATTTTAATAAGATATTTTAAATTAGTAGGTTAATTAATAATTATAAATAAATTCCAGGAATAAATCATGTTAGTGAATCAGTTAATTAAAATTTTTGAGAAAATTTCCTCATATATATAGAATTGATTAAAAAAAGATAAATATTGAGAATAAAATGGATAAATCAATTTATTTTTTTATTTCTGGTATATCATCAATGTATAAGATAATAATTTTGTTTAGAAAAAGGTAAGGATGTCATTTGGGTTTATGTTTTTCTAGTAAATAATCGGTTAAAAATAGATAAATATCAAGATTAAAAATAGATAAAAGAGATCTTTTTATTTGGTACGTTATTAACGTATGAGGAGATAATTTTATTTAGGAATGAAATTGGGGTTCATATTTATTTGGTAAATTATTAATTTTAATTAATGAAAAAATTAAAGATTTAAAAAAAAAAAAAGGTTTTGAGTTGGGAATAGATCGGATTGTGTTCTTTCTAATAGCACAACTGTTAAAATATACTATTTTTCTTTTGAGAAAAAGGATAGTATTTCCTTTTCCAAACAATTTTTTATTTTGCGAATGTTATTTCCAGAAAACACTCTATAATTAGCTTGAATTTACAAGTTATAATTATTTTTATTGAAATAATATTATTTTTTTATTAATTATTGATGTAATTATATATGAAATGGGTGAAGTATGTTTCGCTGCATCGATATCTTATTTTGATTTTGACCTGGGTTAGATTCTAAATCCCAAATTTTCCAAGTAAATCCACTAGGTAAGACAAGATTTAGTTAAAAACTATACTTTTATTTATATGCAATTAATTTATATTACAAAGTGAATGGAAAAGTAAGAAAGAAGGAAAAGACAGGAAAATATTTTAAGTAATCATTTCACTAGCACAAGACAAAATATTTATTTAAGGGTTATTCATGCGATTGATTCATTGAATTACCCGTTTGCATGCATAATTGACTGTATACATAATAATATACTTTGAAATGTTTAAATGTTTTTTATTATTATTCTTACTTAGGTATTTTTATATTCTTTTAAAAAATAAAATTAATCTCATTCAAGATTTAGGATTCGTGACTATCTCTTCTAATAAGTGTATTTCCTGATAATCAAACTAATTTTTTATATTTATAATTTAATATTAGGTTTAGATTCTAGTTATATATAGAGAATCTCTAAGGCTTCAAAATAATTTTCTAAAACTATTCCTAATTAATATTATATTTAGCATGGGCATATAAATTTTATTATATGCATCCCATGATGATTAATGAAAGATTCGTGAATGGGAAACATTTATTTGCCTATTTCTATTTACTTCTTAGTACATGCTTACAAATAAATACCCATTTTTATAGTAATTAAAAAAATAAAAACAAAGCTGTTATTACGGCCTTTTTCACGGCCTAAATTATTAATTATGTGGATTAACTTAAATCAATTGAAATAATATTATTTTAATTTAAAAAATAAAAAAAATATATTTTTTTAAAAAATTAAATTGAATTTTGATCGGATCCGAGTTTTTTAAATTTGAATAAGTTAACTTTTCTCATCTGTTTTTTAACTAACTGATACGAGATTCTAGATCAATCCAATTTCGAAGTTACTTGTAATGTTAGACTACATTTAGTAACATTGATTGAAATCGTCATGTTGTTTGAGAATGCAATGTAAACTGTTTTTTTAAAAAATTAATTTTTTTATATTTTTAGTTGTTTTAATATATTGATATTAAAAATAATTTTTAAAAAATAAAAAAATATATTATTTTAATACATTTCTAAACAAAAAATACTTTAAACTACAACTGTTACCACAATCTCAAACACACAATTCAATATGATTACTACCTCCCATTCTTTCATTTTCACCTGTAAAATGAATTCGATAAACTAGGAAACGTGAATATTATCTCCCCACGTTTGTGCATACGATACTTTCTTTTGTTTTTTGCTTTAAGAACAAAAAATTGGGAATGGAAAATTCAAAGTATTTGAATATTTGAGATAATCAGTGCCGAAAGGGATATAAATCAGCATCCATGCATATCAAAGAACAGCCTGGCGTCACACTTCTGCTCCTTTATCTTTTTAATTAAATATTATCATATCCTTTTTTATTCAATTTGCCTTCAACTTCAAGAAGGCAACAATAGTCCTTGTAGTGTTGGCTTATGTGATAATTAGTAATTAGGTTGATCCTATATTATCATCTTTGACTTAAATTTCAGGAATTGATTTCAGCTAAAACAAATGTGAAATTAATTTTTTTATCAGATTTTTCCGGATTTATAATGTGGTTGTAGTTTGTTTTTAACTACAAATTTGTGAAATTAATGCTTTTTAAATTATTTTTTTATTTAAATTCTCAATTTAAATTAAAAAAACATTAATTTAATTAAACTTAATTGATGGATATGTTTGTTTCTGCGTTTCAAAAGTATTTTTAACAAAATTTAAAATTTTTTTATTTTTTTATTAACTTTAAATTAATATATTTTTAGTGTTTTCAAATTATTTTAATGTGCTAATTTTAAAAATAATTTTAAAAAAATAAAAAAATATCATTAACATATATTTTAATACAAAAAATTATTTACACTATGAAAAATGGGACGTTAACTTTGATGAAGTACCAGCACTTTTTCATCGATATTAGCGTTCAGGATAGCGACACGTGGTAGAATATGGAGTCAGAGGGCATTAACGAAGAACTTATTAGCGTCACTCATCTTTGACCCAAACAGAGTCACCATGGAAGTTTGTGCCAACACGTGGAATTACTGCTCACTGCTTGCCCATTGACAAAATTCATTATTGTTTTCACTTTCTATCCTTTAGTTCAGAAAGTGGCCCACAAGACGCTAGATTCGGATCATAATGCAATAAAAAGTATAGCATGCCTACGTGATAATAATATTTTTAAAGGAGGAAAAATCTGGGATTCATATCGTTTCAATAATTTTTATTAATTTAATAATATAATTAAAAAAAAGTTAATGATAAGAAGGAAAAATCCAAAAAAACTATAATAACTATTTAAAATAAATAAATAAATAAATGCTTGTACATATAATAAAAAAGACCCAATAAATATTTTAAAAAGATCTCAACAATCTTATTTAATAATAAAGAAAAAATTGAACGTAAATGAGATAAAAAAAATAAAAGAAATTTAAAGCTTAATTACCATCAAAACAAATATCCAAGGACTGAAAAAAATAAATTAACTTTTTAAAAATATAAAAAAGCTTGATTTAACACAGATAGACTTGATTAACTCGCAGCCTGAGATATGAGATTGAGATAACTTCACCAAAAAAACACAAAACTCAAGGTTTAATAATCCAATGTTAAATGATGAGATTGAAAATAAATATTAATTAAAAAACCATAAAAAAATCAAAATTAAATCAAGTTAATCCTTAAAACTTATAACTCGCGTCATGAAACCGAGATCACTCAAGAGAAGACAAACATGAGCAAAATTCCTAGTCATCCAAAACTAAAAAACAAAACAAATAATAATTAAAATAATTAGAACCCAACCTGAAATAAAAACTAAATGAAAAAAATAATGATGGACTAAATTGAAAAACAAAAAAAAATCATGAAAATAATAAGAAAAACAAAAAAAATATAGCAATAAAAAAATAGGACCAAATTAGATGCAAAAATAAAATGAAATAATATACTCAATGGTAAAATTGAGAAACAAAAAAAAAGAAAAGACAGAAAAAATTACAATTAAAAATGAGAACAAAATTGTATACAATAAATAAATTAATTAAAATATTAAAAGATAAAATTAAAAATAAAATAAACTTTAAAAAAACATAAAATAATAAATAGCAATAAAAAAAAAAGATAAAACACAAACTTACATGACATAATTTTTTTTCCCCCAAGGGTAAGCATAAAATTTAAATTAATAAAAAAAAAGAAAAAAAAGTCAATCGAAACCAATTACTATTCACCTTATAAAATATAGATTAGTAGAAGAAATCTATCTCTATAATCCACGTTAAGATCCGAACCCTCTTTCTCCCTCTCTGATCGATCCCAAAAACTCGATGGCTATGTTTTTGTTTAGTTTATGTAATATTTCACATAAACTTGAACAGTAAATCACATGTTTAATAACGAATTGGTCTTGGAAAAAAGGCATTTATTTATTTATTTATTTTTGCATTATGTATGTAAAAGTACATTAATAAATTATAGAGGTCTGCAGAGCAGGGAGTAAAGCATGCATAAAATCACAAAATTCGAGAAACAAAAGATTATCATTAATTAACATGGCTTGACTTCAAGGCACCATGTGCCCATCTGAAGAAGAACAACGTAGTTAGCGAGGTGTCTTGGGCACCGCACCCATCCTTGAACATTTTATTTCTTCTTTTAATGCTTGTCTTCTTCCCTAAGATGGTTTTTTCTTTTTATATATATTTAATATTTTGTCTAAAGGCCGGAAATCTTTTTTAGTTGAGATATGTTTGTTCAAAATATTAATTTTTTTATTTTAAATTAAAAAATATTTTAATATATTTTTAAATAAAAAATATTTTAAAAAATAACCGCTATCTCACTTCCCAACACCACTCACTCACTGCAAATGTTTAGAATTTCTTGACAAACGAGACCATAAACAAGATTTTCGCCGATGATTTGTCTCATTCTCCATCAAGACAATTGAAGGGTTGGGTGAGGAGAAGGAAATTCTAACTAGGCCATACAAAGCCAGATCATTCACAGCCAGGAGGACACAAACAATCCCATCTTCGAGCATACAAAGTCAGCACTACACACAGCCTTTCAAATATACACACAACAGATTCATATTCTCCATGATTCTTTTTATTTTTTCTTTACATTATTTTCTCCTTGCACATTTATTAAAGCATTGAAAGTCCTCTGCTCCAACAAGAGACTAGTTCTTACAAGACCCAGAAGAAATCTATTTTTGTGTGAAGTTTTCTCGTGATTTTGTAAGATTCGGTAACGAGTGTTGACATGCACCTTACCAATAATAATACTTTGATGATTCAATTCATTATGATCTGGGGCGTGTTATAAATGCTCATAGAGGAAGGCAAGCATGCCTCTAGAGGAAGTAAGCAATAGTATATTACGAACTGCCTTTAGGGTTAAGTTTCTACTAAAGAGGCTCTATTTCTTTATAGTTTCATTTTCCTTCTTCTTCAAGCTGAGTTTTCCCTTCTTTCTTGATTTAATGAAGGAATCCTACTTTCGGTTCCAAGCATTACTTTAGTGCATGCATGGCCCTCCTTTCATTCAGTGAGATAAAATAACAAAGGTTTAAACCTAGCCACCCATTGAGGATTATAATCGACTGATCTTGTGGCAAAATGAGGTCACCTACACTTGCGAGGCTGACTCACTCATCACTAAGCTTATGAGAAAAGTAATCGTTTCTTCCCTTTCGGTTCTAAACAACGATGAGCAAATTAATCGAATTATTTATAAAAGTGATGATCTACATGCTGTAATGAATCTTATTACCACATGAACCAGCTCCGAAGGGGCATAAACAGGTTGTCAGTGCTGTTTTAAAAGACAAGGCACCTGATCCATTTCTAATTATCGTGACAGCGAGTATAAGGAAAAGAGAGAATTACACCCCATTGCGTTATTCATTACTGAAAAAACCGAAGGCCGCCTTGATAAAACCAGTCCAGTGCTTAATTGTTGAGGGAAATCTGCCTAAAAAGGGCATGGAGACTCAACTTGGGAAGCAGCCATTGTTGATCTTTTTCAGCCTCGATGGATTTATTTCCCTAAAACCTAGCTTTGTGAACATCAAAGAAGCACACAATGCAAAGATGGGACTTCTTAGTTGCCTGCCTAATGCCTACGCTTTTTACAGCTGAAATCGTGGACCACCCTTGAGTCGTCTTCTTCTTTTTCTTCTTCTTCTTTGGGATATGAGGGCTGACCATGATCCATGATCCACAAAATGATGGGAATTCATTATGATAAGGTCCTAAACATGAGCTAATACTGCGAATTGAATTCTATTCAACAGAAATCAATGGGATTCGATCCATTCATAAAACAAACTCAATTCAACATGTTAATAAACTATGCCTGTCCACAAGGAAATTGATTTGAGCAACAAAAAAGAAAAAGAAAAAATGAAGGTAAAATAGATGATAGATTTGATGACCAAACTCTGATAGCTGTTAAGGTTTAAATTGAGCAATAGAGCACCTTACACCAACCGATTGAATTCCAATAACTTTCAAATGAACTTATGATGAGATGGGGGAAAAAACCCGTAGACCATCAATAAAAAGTCTCATAATAAATCAATTAATAGATGATCACTGTGCAAACACATTCACGTCTTCCTAATTCATGCTGGAATAATAGATAATGGTTGCTAAGCAATGAACATGCAGAAATCTCTCTTTACAACAGCTGAAGACTTCAAACTTAACCATTTGTTCAGTTAACAGCAGGATTTGAGTACCTGTATCAATAAAGATGACCATGTACTCAAACAAAGGTAAGCAATAGGGAATGCATGATTCAACATCATGCAAACAGTTATCAAGGAATCTGATGGTTAAGACATCACAACCAAAAACTGGGCACTTAACAATGTCATATGAAGTACCAACCCTAAAGTCAAGGAATATGTAGCACTTTTGATATACAAAAACACAAAGTCTATGTGGTAGCCAAATGCAGCCCATCACGAGCTTGTATTTGATGTTGGAAGA
Organism: Populus deltoides; assembly: GCA_015852605.2. Lineage (NCBI taxonomy): Eukaryota > Viridiplantae > Streptophyta > Magnoliopsida > Malpighiales > Salicaceae > Populus > Populus deltoides. The sequence continues at coordinate 16,444,665 of CM027587.2, forward strand.
AATCGTATCCTGCATTTTAAAAACAAATACCTGCAAAAAAAAATAAAAATGGTTAGCCCCTTTATAATGGATGCATATGAGGCGCAAAAACCAGAAACTCTTTTCCATTCCAAAGAAAGAAGCTAGTGATATCTTGCACCAAAATTTATAAGACCAACAAAAAGACTTTTGCACTAGTTCAAATAAGAAATTATCAATCCTTTACTGTAATGGTTTTCCTCGCAAGACCTTATAGCAGTCACAGAACTGACTGGCAAACAAGGGTCCAGCAACAAGGACCACTGATTATCATGAGGTTAATCAGTACATAACCCACATCCACTTTTGACAACAGCTCTCCTGTCTCCAAAGTACATAAGTAAATCAAACCAAACAAGCATGTTCTGTCTATGATCTTCTACAGCCATGGCTAGGACTCTAAATGATGGAAGTTTGCAAGTCAGCGAGCCCCATGTTTAGGCAAAAAATATCACATTCCACTCATGTCTACCCATATATGATATCCAAACGAATTATCTCATCATAAAACACTCATTCTTGCCATCAAAAAATCCGCACATGGAAAATAGAACATCTACTTTTTACATTTGGAAACATCAATTTTGCCGAACACTGCTGATTCTGCATCCATTGATAAGCACCATCAGACTTACATTAATTTGGAGGTACATTTGACACATCCATATGCCTCATGGTTGACATTCCAATTGAAAACCAACCTAAGCACCTAGTAGTTGTGTATTCTTCTAGAAAATATATACGAACTCCAGCATACCCACAGTGGATTGCCTGATAAAAAGTGGCTACAGGAAACCACAACTCAACTTTCCTACCAGTTTGGCTTGCATTCAGTTCTGAATTAAAACAACAAAAATTCATCACTGTTTTAAATAAGAGTATGCTATTTTACCATTATTTGCAAACATCATAGCAATCTGGCATCTCTTTACTAGGAAAAATAATTGTTGGTTGCTAATATCAACCTCCAATAACAACTTTTTTTAAAAAAATCTACAGCAAATTGAAAAAGAAAAGCATAAGAATTCATTTCCAAAAGAACCAGTGTAAAAAAGCACATACTTTTAGAAAACAACTAACATATATTCAAATTCATGTCATAAACAAGAATCCACACCACATTTCTGCAAATCGAAAGTTTAAACCGTTAAACATACAATGAATGTATTTTTAGTTATTCATCACCATAAAACAAGCACAAAAATGTGTTTTCCATTGTGAATTCAGACTGACCAAAAAAAATCCAGCTTCTCCACACAAATCAGAATTTAACATAGCACATCGGCCCAGGCCAGCAAACACATGTTCACTTTCACACATAGCAACACCTCATTTCCACATTGCAAATCCAAATCCCAGTAGACAACAAACAAGGAACAAGACAATAACGATACCGGAATCCATTTTTATAATCCAAGGCATGAAGTAAAGAAATTAGCCCTAAACAGGTAACCATCACCTAAAAAAAAGAGTCTTAAGGATTCTAAAACCAAGAAATTAACAAAACCAGTAACCCTGAGTAAACTAACCTCCAATCTCATAATTAGCAACAAGTTACTAACCTTGTTTTTAAACCTCCTCAATGTCTCTTATTTCTCTGGGGCTGTTTCTCAGTGGCTAATCTGTAAATCCAATAAGCCTAACAAAAAAAATCACACCCCATTAAAAATAACCAGAGATCAAGCCACCATAGAAAGAAATTGAAGTGACAGAGAGAGTGTTAGTTAGTTACCAAAGCAAGAACATGAGCTACGGCGAGGAGAACAACCATGAGAGGTACTAAATCGAGAAACCATGGGCGTGGCATTGTGTCTTTCGCCATTTATTGAAGGAGAGTGAGCGTTTGAAGAAGACAAAAGAAGATCTTGATGGCAGCAGCAGCTGGGTTTTAAAGGGGTTTGATCGAGGAAGCTTGGAGAAGAGAACTGTGAGGATGAGGACGGGGTTTCTGTTTTGTTGATGGAGTGATTGGGTTGGGCCCCATTTGGTTTTGTAAAAAGCCCAGCTGTTATTAAAACGGGTATTATTGGGGCCTAGGAAAAGAGAGAGGGCCCAATATCCCAGTTGGATTTTGTTCCCTTCGTTTTCAATTCACGATATCTAAATTTATCATTTGCTTTTGTATTCATACTGTTTCAAACCTACTTTATCTACACAAGTCTTGATTATAAATAAAATAGATTAATTTAGATTAATTTAATTTTTTTATTTTATAAAAAAATAATATTATTTAAAAAAAATAAAAAGAAAAAAATCAGTGAGTTTTGATTGAGTTTTCCATGGACTGACTTGGTTGCAGATCACACAAAGTTAATTCTCCCTCTATTTTTATTAACAACCAGCCCGACATATATTTTAGGTTACAAATTAACTTGCCGAGTCAAGTCAAGTTTATAATAGTCTATCCAATTTGATTGGATGACATTATAAACTTTTTATACTTGAAAATTTGTAAGATATTCAACTAGAAGTACATTTTTTATTTTTTAAAATCAATTTAAAAGAAAATATATTTTTAGGGTTAAAAATGAATTAGATCTTCATCCATTAATTATAAAATCATAAAATAAAGTTTGATTTTTTAAAATCCATATATAAAATAATTTAAATGTTTTAAAACTATAAAATAAAAATTTATGCATTTATTTAAAAAAAAATTATAACCCTCAAAATTAATTTTTAAAAAAATAGATTAAAAAAAAAGGAAGATAAGGTTGTATGATGGTTGAATAAATATCTATCTTTAATACAATCAAATAATAATAAAAAATTATTTTAGCTGGTTCAATTGACACCAAGTATTTGACAAATAAGATGAACTTAATATCCATAGTTGTACTATTAGATAGTACAACATCTCAATCGGATTTTTTTTTAGTTAATAAAATTCAAATTATTCAAAAAATTAGATAGGTAGCTCGTGTTTTGCTATATACCAAGTTGATTTATTTTTTTAACTTAAAAAATAATCTTCAAGCATAGATAGGATGTTTTAAAAAATAAAAAAAAATTTAGTGACTCCAGTCATAGACCTTACTGGATACAATAAGATTTAATTTAATTATATGATAAAAAACCAATGACATTAAATGCATTGATTTCAATTTGGGTTAAAATTTGTACCTATAACCTAAGTTATGAGACTGAAATTATCATATATAAAAAATTTATGAAATCCAATTTTTAACAATTTAAAGTTAAAGGATGAAATTCAAAAAAACAAAATTAATTTTGAAAAAAAGGCCCAAAGTAAAATACAAAAGGCAGTTAAAAAAATGAAGATCAAATTTGATAAAAAAATAAAATGAAATAAAACGATGTAAAAGTCTAAAGTCCATCAAAGTTAGCATGGAAAACCTGTGAGATAGGTCATGAGGCAATACTATACTCATAGAAAGCAGAATAAAAAAAAATAAAGAAATAGATTCCTCAATAAACTCATTGTTAAAAGATGAAATTGAAAAAAGAAATTGATGTAAAAAAAAATAAAAAACCAATGGCAATCTAGATTAGTATTTCATACACTGCATTGAAAAAAATTATGAACTCAATTATCAAATAATCTAATGTTGAAGGATGAAAATAAAAAAAAAGTCAATCTAAAAAACGAATCCAAAGAAAAAAAAAGGTAATTAAAAGAATGATGATAAAATTTGACGTAAAAATAAAATGAAATAACATAATGTAAAAACCCCAAGCCAAACCAAGTTAGCATGAAAAATCCTCAACTTAGGTTGCGGGGTCGAGTTATCCTTATAAAAAACAAATTAAAAAAACAAAAAAGCTCAATATTCAATAAATCTAATATTGAAATGTGAAACTGATAACAAAATTAGTGTAAAAAAGAGGACCAATATCAATTCGAATTTAACACTTCATACTCGTAATTTAGGTCATGAGATCGAGATCACTGAAAAAAAAAATTACAAAGCTCAATTCTCAGCAATTGAAGGATCAAACTAAAAAAAAATTTAATTTTACAAAAAAATCCAAAACAAAAACAAATATTAAAAAAATAAAAACTAAATTTGACATAAAAAAAAATTACCCACTAATATTAATATTAATGGCTGATATAAATCGTATTTCACAAGCCTTGTTTGAGGTATAGAAATTTTAATTTAGTATACGAAAGCTTACATGAAATATCTTACATATATATATATATATAAAAAGACTACATTACTCTCAAAATAAGTTAATGAATTTGTTTGGGAAGGGTAAATGATTATTTCACTGCAAACCTTTATTAAAATGTGAGTGTGTGCAGTAAAAAGATATATCTTTTAATTATTTTTTAATTTGAAATTATAATTGTAATTGTTCCAACCGCCAACGCATATATATCATTATGGTGTAACTGTTCCCTACAGTTGCCAAATAGCCCAAACGTGTCAGCTATTGAATGCCCAAGCAGACACCTCTCTCTCTCCCCCTCCCTCCCTCTCTCTCCCTGTCATCATACGCGAAACCAAAAGGCCCCCTCCCCGCTTGTCTACGTGTAAGCATTTTGGCAAACACCTACTGTGCAAACTCTCCGTCTGATGCCTTCGCTCTCTTCTACTCAATCTTGATGAGATCCCATTTCACCCAATGAGGAATGCCTTTGTCTATCTCAAGCGTCACCGCCAACTCTCTCTTCTCTCCAATGGCACCGCCTCCACAATCATCCGAAATTTCACTTCTCAGCGCAATCAATTTCCGCATCAAAAATCGTGAGTGAATTTTGACGCGAAGAGAATTTTTAACATTTTTTTAAAGAATTTTGTAGTTTTCCATCATTTCTCTCATTTTGTTCTTTATTTGTTTTGCAGGTTTTCTACGGCGCATACGAGTGTACACGGCGGAAGGCCGTCGGCGGAGTATGCGAAACTGAGGAAAGAATCACTGGAAAGTGAATTTAAACAAGCTCTTAGTTATAGCTCTAAAAAAGATTCAATAATTTATAGATTCGGTCCCCTTTTAGCTTTATATAGAGCAACTATCATTTCCTTTCATGTTTTGAAACTTACCGCCTGGCAGTTGTTCGTACACGACATCAAAAAACGTGCTGTTAAGGTATATTAATTTTGTTGTTTCTGTCTTTCTTTTATGCTTGACATGTAATAAATTACGTCACTTGTTTGTTTGATTAGTTTAATTTTTTTTTTCAATTTTGATTATTTGAAAAAGAGGAAATTTATTGCAATTGGGTTATGATTTTTGTGCAGTTTCGTGAAACTTTGATCCGCTTGGGACCTTTTTACGTCAAGGAAAGTGCAATTCTTTTGAATTTGTTTCTAATTCTTTTTCGTTCCGCATCTTATGTTGCCATGTGAAGTTATCATGCTAAATGCTACTGGAAATGTCATCAGTTTGTTTTCCATTCTAGGCGGTGATGGAAAAATTAATAAGTTGTTGCTTAATTGGTAAAGTTGGCAAGTTACTTGAATGTCTAGGAGCTAGCATTTGGCAGTTGTTCTTTCATATGTGGATGTGAAACTTTGGAACATCATCTGCGTAGTGCATTGAATGGAATGAGGCGTAAATCATAATAATAATTGCAGCATAATAGTTTCTGCAGTTTTGGATCGATAGTTATTAGGATTGAAGAATTAAACAGCATAAAATTCTGTAACGGGACAGAATTGCTCTCTTATTCAATCCATTTGAATTTACAGCTTGGACAGGCTCTGAGCACTAGACCAGATATATTGCCGACTGTGTATTGTCAAGAGCTTGCTAAACTACAGGTATGGCTTCCTTCTTCCACAAGTGATTCCATTTGTGGTTTGTATGATCTGATTTCACGACTTAGACTTTTCAAATGGAGATTTTGTAATTATTTACTTATTTTCTTGGTCTTATAGTTCAAGTCCTTCTCTTATTGCTAGGATCAAATTCCACCATTTTCAACTCATGTTGCAATTAAATCAATTGAATCCCAGCTGGGTCGCCCTATCACACAAATATTTGCGGACATTAGTCCAAAGCCTATTGCTGCAGCGTCTTTGGGACAGGTGTATAAAGGTTAGATGATCTCTTCTGTTTAGTGGGAAGATTACATACCCTTATTTTAATTGTATAAAATATCAACTTACCTTTATAATTAAGAGGAGTATCTTGGTATTTGGGAGATGATCTTTTTGTTTTGACTTTTAAGAAAGTAAACTAAATCTTTCCACTTGTTTCAAGCATTGCAGCTCACCTGCATTCTGGTGAACTCGTAGCTGTTAAAGTGCAGAGACCTGGTATGCATCTTTTATTAACTCTTGATGCCCTGTTATTCCGCATGGTTGGCGGCCAATTAAAGCGTTTTGCAAAGGCACGCAAGGATCTATTAGTAGCAGTGAATGAGATGGTGAGATATGCAAGAAAGTTAATAGAAGTATTGCGTGCATATCATACTCATGAATTCCAAAAACTTTTTAGGAGTAGATTAAATTCATCTTGCCGGACCAGACTTTTTGGACCATGAAAAAATATATCAATTTCTATTTGCCAGTTTAAAGGGTTTCATATTTTATTAGCTATTATGAAAGCACTCGCTGTACTTGGCACAATGTTAGCTTGCCTAACTGGTCAAGTCAGTCACTTGAAAGGGTTTAAGGTGACCCAGCTTCAATCTGGCTCCTACCAAGCACACTAGGATTTGAGGGAGAGGGATGAGAGGGTGGGCTATCCCTACTGTGTAGTTTGAAGCCCAATAGGCCTCCCAATGAACCCCAAAAAATGCTGACATTCTTGAATTCAATGAAAGTTCAGGCTGGGCAGCTTGGTGCATGGAATTTAGAACACCGTCTGCAAAAAAAGCTTTGATAATTCTTTTGACATGCTAACAAAAAATTTAAGTTTCAGTACTAATGTCTGTTCTGTGTGTCTTTGAATAGATTTAGCTAATGGCCTACGTGAGGCCAGGTGTTGGGAGATGTACTATTGATACAATATTTCCTTTGTCCCACCTTTGTAGTTCCATAATATTTAGATAATTGTAGGGTAAAGTACATCTCAGATCTAGATTACCAAGTTTTGCTGTTCTAAGTTATATGACAATAGGAAATCATAACAAGAGGAGCTTACTTTTCACTGAACAGACAAAAAGGAAATTTAAGGAGTGGCCTCTCTCTCTCCCCCATGTTCACACAAACAAGAACACATATGGACATGAATTGCTTAGAATTTTATTCATGCTATATATTCCTCTCAGTTTTTGTTTACAAGCATAGCATCTTCACAATCTTTTTAATGAGGTTGTACATGCTTATGGACATCCTCAGGTCTATCTTGAATGAACAGGTCAGGCACATGTTTGATGAAATTGATTACATCCTGGAGGGGAAAAATGCTGAACGCTTTGCTTCTCTATATGGTGATGACCTATGCGTGTTCTTTGATTCTTTCACCCTTATTACTCATGTGTAGATGATTAAGTTGACAAAGGCCATTAGTATGTCCTATATGACTTTCAGTGTCCTGTTTGAATTCCAAAGTTTTTAACCCTTGTATAATGACACATTTCGATCAATCCACTGGTGAGGTATCTTCTTCATGACAAGGTGTAAATTAACTATTGAACAACAAACCCATAAAGCATTCCTATATTTATATTTTGCAAGTTAAATTTGAATCATGAAAAGCCAATGGTCAAATGTAGCATGTGAAGAAGTTGCATTTATAACTCTTGTGCTGCCTATAAGTTCAAATATGAAAACTCATTAGTCACGCATGGTGTATGAGGTTAATTTCCATTTTTTCCCCGTCAGTGAGTATTGCTGTGTGTTGGCTGTTATTATATGTATCCCATGATTTTCATCTGGTGATCTGGTAACTTTCTCAAGCATGCGAATTCAGATTAATGAACTCTGCTTGTTTTCATCAGGTAATGATCCAAAAAGTCGTCAAAATGCTACAATTGGTAATACTGTGAAAAATGAGAAAGAAAATTGCATTAAAGTTCCTAAAATATATTGGGAATTCACTCGCAAGGCTGTTCTTACAATGGAATGGATAGATGGAATCAAACTAACTGATCAAGCTGCCCTGGAGAGGGCATGTTTGAACAGAAGGAAGCTGATTGACCTGGTATGTTGCTATAGGGCAGTCCTAATTATTTACCTCGATAGGTCATAATGATCATCCTTTGTTCCCTGTCCGTGTTAACTAAATACTCAAGCCTTTCAGATCATGGATTACTAGATGAACTATTAATCTTTTTATTGGTTTTATAGGGATTATACTGCTCTTTGAGGCAGTTGCTCGAGGAGGGCTTTTTCCATGCTGATCCTCATCCAGGGAACCTTGTTGCTACTGACAGCGGCTCTCTTGCATATTTTGACTTTGGAATGATGGGGGATATTCCTCGCCATTACCGTGTGGGACTTATTCAAGTGGTAATGACTTCTATTAGTAATTTTCTTGTATACCAACTCTAGCCTTTCGTTATGCTTGTAGACCTTTTACTAATCAAACTTTTTTAAGTATTCTTGTAGATAGTATATTAGTTGTTACATATTTCCAGTCTGGACAGTTTCTGATGAATTCAAATGTCAGTTTCATTCCTTATCACAGCCATATTTTAACATGACTTGTCAATTTAAGTGATTGGCTTATCATGCTTTCATTTTTTCCACCTAAACTACCACAATCTACTTCATGTAATGTTGAAACTTCCATGGCTTGAGAGTGCATGTGCTTTTGATGAATGCTTGTGTGCAAATTTACTTGTCTTTGATATATGCTGCTGCTGCTGAATGCTTCCATGCAATTTGCTTTAGAATTGAGATTTTGCATTTGTTGATGCATTTGCATTTCTTTCAGCTTGTGCACTTTGTTAATCGTGACTCTCTGGGTCTGGCAAATGATTTTCTTTCTTTGGGATTTATTCCTGAAGGGATTGACGTACAATCAGTTTCAGATGCACTGCAAGCATCCTTTGGTGATGGGACAAGACAGTCTCGAGATTTTGAGGTTTGCACCTGCAGTTCATGTTCCCTTGTATACACACACACAAAAAAAGAAAAAAAGAAAAAAAAAGGGGAAGAATTTATGTAAATTTGTATGATGTTGAAGCACTGAATAGTGAGCCTCATGGCTTAATGGATTTTAAGGAATCTGCTATGCCTCGAATCTCTTTCTCTTCTTCTGCAAAGCTCATGTTGACCTTTTCCCTTGGTTTCAGGCCATATTGAACCAACTATATGATGTTATGTATGAATTCAACTTCTCACTTCCCCCAGACTATGCACTGGTGATAAGAGCACTTGGATCACTTGAAGGCACAGCAAAACTTCTGGACTCTAATTTCAAAGTTGTTGAAAAAGCATATCCCTTTGTAATAGGGAGGCTTTTGGCAGACTCAAATCCTGATATGAGAAGAATTTTGAGAGAACTTCTCATCTGCAATGATGGATCTATAAGATGGAATCGGCTAGAGCGCCTGGTGGGTTACTTCAGAACTCACAATTCGACAGACTTCTAATGTCATAGTGCTTGCATTGTTTATCTTATAGTGAAAGACATTCCTGCCACTCTATATTTTTCCTTTTCTTTTATTTTAATAATGTTTTCAAAGGTTAATTATAATATGGAATTTAATATGGTTGATCAAATTAATGTACCTCTGCTCTGAGTAATCTCCTGAAGTCATTTCTGTCTTGTTCCAGGGGGAAGCAATATCTGAACAAGCTTCAGACTCAACTGAAGAGTCCCCTGATTCTGAAGGAAATTCTTCAGATCCGCTGGGATGGAAATCATTTGACATGCGTTCTGTTGTTAATGCCACAGAAGATCTTTTGCTATTCATTCTATCTGAAAAAGGTGGCAGGGTGCGCGTTTTTCTTCTCCGTGATGTGATTAAAGCAGCAGATGTTTTTCTACAGGATGAAGTTGCTGGCGTGTTAAATGAGAAACCTGAAGCAAGAGAGGCGTCAGACTCTGAGGTTTGTTAAAATTCACTTTGTTGCTTTAGTCTTACAATCTGGCTATTGATAGCTTGGAGAATTCATCGTGCTGTAGACCCTAGAATAAATTCCTGAATGCAGGTTGTAACAGACGAATGCAGGTTGCAACTCTGTTACAAATAAACCACACGTAACTATAGAAAGTTCAATTTAGAGCTCTATTGATTGGTTATTAATACAAACACAGTTATGAGACCGAAGAAAGAATATTGCATAGGAAGATTTTGTGCTGTCATGTTTGGAGAGGTTGCTGTTAGGTTTTGTTATTTGCTTTCTAACCTCAACTTTGCAGGTAAATGCCACCCACACGAGAGTTGCCAAAGGTTTTCACCATCTACGTCAAGCAGTAAAGCTGGCCCCAGAGTTGTGGACCGCAATGCTTATACGCATGGCATTGAAGCCTGAGGTTCATAGATTTTCCTTTGACATCATTTCAGCATTAATTATGCACTTCAGCCATAAACTTCCTGAAACTTTTTGGATTTGTATGTCTAGACATCTCCACAAGTTGGTGAGAAACCACACGTCTGATGAACTATAATATCTGATACAACCAATCTAGCAGCTCCTTTATGATCATCATGTCTCTTATGTTTCACAAAGTGACAAGACATACAAGTTCTTGGCATGCAATGTAAGAACGAACCCCCTCCCACAGTAGTTTTTGATGGTGAACAGACATTGAGATATCTGATATTCCATGCTTGCTGCTGTCGGTGAGGTCGGTGAGGAGGTCAAGAGAGAGGTGTTGAGTGAGGTCAAAGGAAATGGAGTTTCCACATGGCAAAATCATTCAAATATTTTCTTGTCTCTCTTTCAGTCAATAGGGGTGGGAAGGGAAGAGAGTAGTTTTGATCAGAAACGAAACTTTAGAGAACCTTTAGGCCCCTGCTTATTACCTCACGACATGTCTCCCTCTTCAGATCCATTTTACTTGTTGCCAGGGAACTTCAATAACCCTAATAATAACCCTATTTGGCTAGAATAAGCTACTCCTGTAGCCATTTGGCAAGGTTCAACACGTTTCTCAATTTTGTTTAGACAGGTGGAAGTTATATGGTTGTTGCTTAATTATTAAAATAAAGTCTAGGTTTTTAGGGTGGTTTCAATGCTATATAAAGCTCATTGGAAAATGATATTATGGTATCACATTTTGTGCATGTATTATTGAAAGATCTCAAGATATTAATCAAATCAAGAGATAAATAAATAAATAAATAAATAGATCAATGGAAGGAGCAATGGACGTCGACATGGTTGTCTATGTAATTGGAATCAGACAAGATTGACATTTCATCATGCAAGTTTGTCAAGACCTTTTTCTGTTGTTTTTCCTGTTTTCAAAATTATGCCATGGGGTGCATCACTGGACGGTTTGTTGCATTTATAGTTATCAAATCTATCAGAATTGATCTGGAAAAGAGTTTGGATCACTTAGTAGTTGGATCGACTCGTGGGTCGTTGGTTAAATATTTTTATTAAAATGATACTCTATTTTTATTATGAACGAGTTTAGATCATATTTTGTTAAGTTAATTATATTTGATCGAGTTAATATTTTATTCAATTCAATTAGAAGTTCAGTCCCCGCCAAGTTTTGAATTCTAAGTTTCTTACATCAATCCTATTTTTTATTTGAAAACTTGCAAAAAAATAATCAAGTAATTCAATACTATTTCTTACTCTTCTCATGATGCAGCAACTCAAAATTGAGTTTCTTAGCTTTTAATACACTTTTAAGTGACTTCTTTGTTTATCATCCTAGCTTTAAGTTACTAACCCAAATATGCTCAAAATTAGTTTCTCATGCTATCCAACCATTCTCAGTCAGAACCCCAATTAAAATTCTCAATTGAATTCTGCATTCTTTTAGGTGTAATTCTACAAGAATTGCCTAATTGTGTTTCATACCTTCATTTTTAGTGAACGGTTGGAAACGCGGTTGTACCCGCGTTTCCAAAATATTTAATATTTTTATTAAAAATTAAATTTTTTTTATATATTTTGAATCGTTTTGATGCGCTGATCTCAAAAATATTTTTTTTTTAAAAAAAATATTATTTTGATGTATTTTAACACGAAAAATTTCATAAATAAAAGCAAAGGTTTTTAGAACTCAATTTAGTAATTGTTATTGAAAAAAGGTAAGAAACTTAAAGGAGAAATCTAATTGAGGAACTCGAATAGATAAGATCCTAGTTAAGAAGATTACCTTTTTGGAGACTATCGCAAGAACCAACGAATTCGAATATTCCCCATAAAGCTTACAACTTCCTTCCACCATGAAATTTTTCAAAAATAACATAGTTTCATCTGTAAGTAATCCTAGCTTTTTTCATTTATTTACATATATATATATATAGTTATTAATTTATTTAATTAAATACTTGCATAAGCTTTATATTTATACTTAAAACATTTTATGTAAAAAAAGCATCAAAATAATACGCAATTTTTAGTGGAGCACGGCAAAATAGCTAGTTTAAACTAATCTAGCACCATCTAAACCATGTTCACAAAATCTGGTCTCACGTTGGAGAATTGTCTTTGCAACAATTCTACAACCCACTGCTTTGTGTGATCATGGAATTGAAAATTACGATACTTCTCGAACAAATTAAATTTTATGAAAAAACAAACACATAATGTCTTCGAAGAACTTATTAAAAGATTTGAATTTAATACCTCATGCCATGATCCACCACCCTGGAATTTTATTGTTATCGAGCTTTAAATTAAATGGAATAAAAATTGATTTAATTAATATTTTTTAAAAAAATTAAAATAATATTGTTTTAAATAATTAACCTGAACATATATATAGTAAAATTTAATAAATTTACCTCATACACATAGAATCGGTAAGATTATTACATTAAATGTTTTTTTAAAAAGTCAACTTATCATTAAGGGATACGTGAGATCCAACTACTTTAAATAAGTAATGGTATTAACCACAACCAATTAGAGGATAAGAAGACTTTTATTTATCCAATCAGGCAAACACTGAAAAGAAACAAAACACTCAGCTGCACCACAGCACAAGATAGAAAAACTTACACCTTCACGTGCATGGATGCCACGTGTGGAGTCAATGATAAAGTAGCAAATTTGGACTTGACTTAGTCCCCCTTTCCCTCACGCAACGGCTACGCGCACGAATCCCTTACCATGTACTGGAAAAACAATTAGAACTACCCTTCATCTTTTCTCGCTGTCTATATTTCTTAAAAAAAACAAATAATAATTTTGATCCATCTCCTTCTCTCTCATTTTTTTCCTCTCTCTCTAAAAACTGAATCCTGCCTCTCTCTCTCTCTCTCTCTCTCTCTCTGTCTGTGGCGTCGTTTTGTGCTTAACGCCTTTTAAGCGTTTCCGTTTCACCTCATGGCATTTTGTTTCTCTTCTTTCTCTCAGGTCATTATCTCACTCCATTTATTTATTTATTTATTTTGTCTATTTTTGATCGTGTGAAATAGGAACGAATTTGAGTCTAGTTTTTGTTTTTTGGAGATTTAATTGGTTAATGCAATTGTTATTGATTTTTTTTTATAATTTTGAAATGTAATTTGTTCCTTTTTTTTTTTTAAGATTTAATGTTTCTTAATTAATGTGATTCTAATTGTAATCGAAGATCAAAGCTAGATGATTTGATTTTTTTTTTAGTTTTCTATTTTTGAACAAGTAATTCCTGAGAATTCTGAATCTTTGTTTTTTAGATTTTATGTACTTTTGATTTATCAATTAATCAACTTACTTATTATTGAATTAGATTTTTTTTTATATTCTATTTTTGAATTTGTGTGTTAATTTATGAGATTAGGTTAATAAATGTAATTTAGGTTTGATTTTGCTTGTGTTTTAAGCTATTTAAGTTTCCTAATTTTTTCGTATGTGGGTTGTTTTGCAGGTTAAGTTCCTGAATTAGAAATTATTTGAGTAAATGTTAATATTAGAGGGATTAAATTATAAGAAAGTGTATTATAGAGGAAAATTATTAATTCAGTCATCATCATTGTTGTTGTTGTTTGTGTAGTTGTGATTAAGGAGAGAAGTGTGTAGTGATTTTGTTGAAGGAATGGGGTATTTGAATTCAGTTTTATCATCTTCAAGCCAAGTTTATGCTGATGATGCACCAGTAAGCGGTGGCGGTCTCAGGTTTTTCTTAATTATATCTTCCTTGTCTTTGTTCGATTTGTAATGCTAATGTTTTGGTTTGGTGCAACCAATAATGAATTGTGTGTATTTGGTAGTATGTTGTTGTTTATGACATGAGTTATTGCTTTGTTGTTGTTTTTCTGTTGATTAATATTTGATTGTAACTGGCAAGTATCTTATGAGTTCTGGCTATGAGATGCTTATATATGACTGATGATTAATGTCCAATTGTGAAACCTTTGGTTTTTTTTGTTTGAACATGTAATTTGGATTAAGATAGTCTTGAAATTAATGCATATACGAAGCCTGCAAATTTGGAAAGGTGTATCATATATTCTGTTGATATTTGGTTCTTTGGTTGATTGTACAGCTGCTTGATTATTCTCTGTGATTTTTTTGCATGTCGTTTTCAATGCATCGGTAACGTGTTAAATGAGAGGAATACAACTTAAATCTCAGTTTTGTCATGTTCGATATGTAACTTGCCTTGAAAGAAGCATGCTAGAAAGTCTTGATTCCCTCTTTTATGGATCTGACTTTATTAGATTTGTCGTGTTGGATATGCCAGTGTGTGGTGGAATGAGTTGTTATGTCCTCGCACACTCTTGTACTTAACTTCTAGAATCCCACAAGACATGTTTTATGAACTTTCCTAATTAATTATCACGTCATGTGGTTTTGACTACTTTGTCTCAGACATGTGATTTAATACTATGAACAGACAGAAACAAGATGCTTTAAAATTTTGAAATGTAGCAAATAGAACTTTTAACTCGAGTATTATTGAATTTCTGTAACCAGCATTTCTTGTTACTCGCCAATTTGTTTTTTTTTTTAACATTAACCGAGAAGTGGCATTCATGTAAGCCATTTGTGATGCGCTACATAATTCTAAGGATCTCATTTTGCATCTCAAAGATTACTTCTTCTCCTCTTCCTCTGCCCTGATTATCTTCCTAAGTTCACAAGATTTGTCTTGATTTGAACTGTTTTCTGCAACAGTCAGAATGGAAAATTCAGTTATGGATATGCAAGCTCTCCAGGGAAGAGATCTTCCATGGAAGATTTTTATGAGACAAGAATTGATGGTATTGATGGAGAGATAGTTGGTCTTTTTGGAGTTTTTGATGGTATTTCTCTTATGCTTCGTGTTTCTTCATGTAGACATATACATAGCAAGATTACGAGGCCATTGGGAATTGCATTCCAAACTGCGTTTCACTAAATTTTGAATTTTGTTTTTGTTTAAAATTAATATTTTTTTATGTTTTTGGATCGTTTTGATGTGCCAATGTTAAAAATAATTTTACAAAAATGAAAAAAAATTATTTTGATGCATTTCCGAGCGAAAAGCACTTTGAAAAGCAACTGCTATTACACTCCCATACACTACCTTCATTTTCAGGATTGTGTAATGCAATAGAGATATGACGAGGGGAACTTTCCACTAAATGCATGATTCAGCAATGTTAGTTTGATTAGTAACTATAGCATCCTACTTGCCACTAGTCTCAGTAATTGTTGGCGTGTGACAGTTATTAGCCATGCAAGCTTGTTGTCTGATGTTATGATTCTCCATAAATACCTTTCGCAGCTTCTTGGGTCCATTTTCTCCTTTACATGCCATGTAGTGCATTATTTTCTGTCACTGACATGTTGTATCCTCAACTAAAGTAGTATCTAGAAAAAATGAGACCATCATGCTTTCATTGACATGTTGCATCCTGACTAAAGTAGTCACTAGACATAATTGAACTATCAAGTCTTAGCTCATGCTGAGGTGGTCCACACCACTTTGTTATGCCATTATTTAGGTCAATGATTAATCATGCCTTCTATTTTTTGTATTGTTGCCAGCTAGTTGAAGCGTAATATAATCATGGCATATTCTTTGCAAGAATTTGCCTTTTCAAATTTATGAGTGATAATGAAGCAAACTTTTCTGGTATGGGTTTTCAGGTCATGGAGGTGCACGAGCTGCTGAATATGTGAAACATAACCTTTTTAGCAATCTGATCAAACATCCAAAATTTATTTCTGACACCAAATCAGCTATAGGTATCTCATTTCCTTAGTGCCAATGTTCCTTTTTTCTTACAATTTTTAATTCCTCATTCGAAGAATCTGATGTTCAATTTTGAATTGCTCCCTCTTTCGGCAGTTGATGCTTACAATCACACAGACTCTGAATTTCTGAAATCAGAAAATAATCAGAACAGGGATGCTGGATCAACTGCTTCTACAGCTATTCTTGTTGGTGATCGTTTGCTCGTTGCTAATGTTGGAGATTCCAGAGCTGTCATTTGCCGGGGTGGTAACGGTGAGACTCACAATAGTTGTATAAACTTTGCAACTTCTAGGATCTTTTCATTTTTTCAACATGTGATGCATTTTATGAAATCACTACCGCCAGTTTGCTTTTGTTTTTTTTTTTGTTTAAGTTGGCTATTGCCAAGAATTCCAAACAAAATTTTCAATTCATAGTCATCCGACACTGTCTAAAGAAATGATATAGCATAAGGCTACATTGCTGTTGTCAAGAATTAGAAAGAATAATGCAGAAGCAGAAATGATGGCTGAAATAGAATCTTGGTTATATGAGTAGGTATCACTTCACTCGTTATTGGGAAGCCTTAATACAAATCAATGTGAACCTTTAAGATGCGTACAAAATCGTTCTTTGAAATTCGGAGAGCTCAATCTGTGAGCTTCAGTTATAGTCCCAGGGTGTTTTTTTAAGAGATTAGTGCAAAAGATTTGCCCATTGTAAAGTTCTATAGCATGTGTTTGATTATTGATGGAATAAAAGTGTATGCTATGGTAAGATGTAATTTATAAAGTTCAAGAAAATTTAGTATTGGCCTGTTAAAGCAGGACAATGACAATGAAGCAATACAGATAGAAAGAAAACCAGATGCTCTGGGATGGAGCATTATAGATTATTTTTTTGATTACTGGGGTGTTGACTGTTTAGTTGTTAATAATTAAGTCATTAAACTATCTTGCCATTTTCTTCAGCTATTGCTGTTTCCCGAGATCACAAGCCAGACCAGACTGATGAACGACAGCGGATTGAAGATGCTGGAGGATTTGTCATGTGGGCAGGTAAGGACTTCACCCAGCCTTTTGTTTTATTTACTTGCTGAAAGCTTTTTGGCGATAAATTCTTATGATGACTGAAAACATAATGATAGGTACTTGGAGAGTTGGTGGCGTCCTAGCTGTCTCCCGTGCATTTGGTGATAGGCTTTTGAAGCAGTATGTTGTTGCTGATCCAGAAATCCAGGTCTGATTCTTAATCTATTCAAGGAGCAAGGGATGTAGGAAGAATGGTCGATATTATTCAAATTAAGATATATCTTAAAATGATAAATCTTCCATTTTTTGAATCTCATTGCTCGTGAGCACATATATGCTAGCACCTAGATGTTTACAGTGGTGTGTTTTGGAGATAGTCATTTATCCGCAATTGCTTGAATATTGCTGAAGTGTCATTGCATTTTAGAGTTCTCGAGCCTTTGATTGCTTTTCTCCTCTCCATCTCACTTTTGAGCATGTTTTAGCCACTGACATTCTCATGGAAACTGTAGGAGGAAAAGGTTGACAGGTCCCTTGAGTTTCTCATCCTTGCAAGTGATGGATTATGGGACGTTGTCACAAACGAGGTTTGGAACAATCTCTTTTTGTTTCCTTTATGCTTTTATATCACGGGGTGTATTGGTTTCCTGTATTCTTTCTTGCAAATGATCCGGTGTAAACTGGCCTTTAATGCAATTTAATAAGGTTTTTTGCTTGTGAAAATAAAAACAAAGGATGGTGTTTTGCTGCTGCCATCACCATCTGATGCTTCATCCTTTCTCCTCAGGAAGCTGTTGAAATGATCAAGCCGATCACGGACCCAGAGCAGGCAGCAAAGAGGTTGTTGCAGGAGGCGTACCAGAGAGGAAGTGCAGATAACATCACGTGTGTTGTCGTTCATTTCTTGGGCAATCAAGGCGCTACATCTCACGGTGGCTCCGTGTGAGCGTGCTGAACTGGTGCTATGCCAGGTTTTTATTCTGATCAAAGGATAAATATGGCCAACATTAAATCATGCGGTGCAAAGCCAATCATGATAATAGCATCGTATTATTTTCAAGGATAGATAGATGATAGAAGTCAATTGGCTGCCAAAGTGTATTGCATGCTTTAGCTTACATAATCGTGTCTTTGAGGTAGCTAGTACTGTGCACTTGTGAATCTGTAAAGAGTCTGAAGACTTATGTTTTATCCATTTCATCCGTCTGCTGTAAATGCGGTTCGATACTCGTTTTCTTTCTCTTGCTAATTGCATCTCTGTTTTGGTTTGGCTCCGCTGCCCGTCTGAAGCCTCTTGCTCTTTCTCGGCCGCGTGCGGTCTTAAAGCTGTTATCAATTGTCGAATTGAATGAGTTTATGCTGCCAAAAAAATTCCAGTTAGAGGATGCTTCATCCTTTATGCCATGAAAAGTCTGTGATAGGCAGTTCAAAGCAAAGGAGAAAAGGCCAGTTGTTCTGGACTTGCTAGCGTAAAAATTAATTCCTGAACTTCATTTTCCTCCCCAGCATAAAATCATTTTAATACTATTTATCCAATTTTAGTGTTTGGAAAGCTTCAAGAAACATAAATTAAAAAAAAAAGTGTGGTTTGCTTCCGAAACGACCGTTAAAATTTAATTGCAGATTCAAATAAGCTGCCAATGACAAGACGACTTCCACCATGTTGGACCTCAACTGGAAAGGAAAACGAAAAATAACATTAATGTAATTAATTAAGGATGATGTGAACTCAATGCTTCATGGCAAGAAGAAAATAAGGCGTGCGTAATGCTGCCTAGTTTTATGAGATAAAGAGAGGACTCAGAACAGCAGTAAAGTAGGATCGGCAAGGCAAAATCTTGCCATTACGTCCGGCGAGCGAACATATATAGTATCATCATCGTCCTCCTCTTATATGATAGCTCACAACAATTGACGAAAAACACACACACACACACACACAGAGGGAGGGGGAGAGAGAGAGAGAGAGAGAGAAAGCAAATCAGCTGCAATGGTGAAGGGCCAAGAGGAGCATGTTTAATTTATAGGCATGAAGCGTGCGTAATGCTGCTTAGTTTTATGAGATAAAGAGAGGACTCAGAACAGCAGTAAAGCAGGCTCGGCAAGGCAAAATCATGCCATTACGTCCGGCGAGCGAACATATATGGTATCATCATCGTCCTCCTCTTATAAGATAGATAGCTCACAACAATTGAAGAAAAAAACACACACACACACAGAGGGAGAGAGAGAGAAGCTGATAAAGAAAGCAAATCAGCTGCAATGGTGATGGGCCAAGAGGAGCTTGTTTAATTTATAGGCATGAACTTTCTAGGAGGACAGTGCCTACAGGTTATTTAATTGCGAGCTGGAGGTCTTTTTTTTTTTTTATGAATTCTTTGCCTTGCTCACCAAGGGTTTAATAATTAATTACATAAAGTGTACAAGCACATGAGCGTCTGCCTAATACTGGTCACAAAACGACCAATGCTATGCTTGCTAACCAAGACATGAATAACGCGGGGGGGAAAATAGTGATTTTAGCTATTAGTTGGGGGATGAACATTTCTTTCTTATTAAACTATTCTTTAACCATATTTTATACATTAAAAATTAGTAATAAATTCTATTTTATCTAGTTTGTAGCATACCACTAGTTTGTGCTTCCACACTATATTTAAATTTTTTAAACATAAAAAAATATACATACAGGTCTCAAGAAATTTTTTGGTATTTTTGTTAAAATTTAAAATACAATAGTTTTGATTTATTTTTCATTAAAATACTTTTTTTTAATGCATCTCTTGTTTATCTTACCCAACAAATTATTTTTAACCAAATCATTGTTTCTATTTAAAAATAAAATAAAAAACCAAAATAAAAAGGAAAAAAGAAAAGAAAGCAAAGGGATAGACTTAATACCCAGCCCATTATTAGTAGACCAGGCGCCCAAGACCATGTGAACGAGACAACACGTCATTGGTCACAATTTAGCAAACATGCATGCTCCTATGTGGATACAAACTAAGACACTGTTTGGGAACGCGGTTGCGGTTGTAGTTGTGTTTTTAAAAAATTTAAAATTTTTTTTTTGTTAAAATTTAATATGGTTTGTATGTTTTGGATCATTTTGATGTGCTGATGTCAAAAATGATTTTAAAAAAATGAAAAAACATCATTGGCATGCATTTTGGCACGAAAAGTTATTTGAAAAGCACCCACAACCACATCGCCAAACACGCTCTAAGGGCTCGCATTGATTTGATTTGTGATCACCTCACATTTGTCTCACGTGCGCTAAGTACTCCAACTACAACACGGAATTGGTATAAGATAATTCTAAAAAAACATATTAAGATGTTTTATTGTTCATATAAATAATAAAAAAATATTTTTTAAAAATAAAGATGCCAAAATATACCAAACATGCTCAAAATGCCTATCCGAACACAAACCTAGAACTTGGAACGAAAAGAATCTGCTTTTCAACATCTTTATTGAATTGTACTCTGATGTTTTTCATGATCTTCGTTATTTACAAAGGCATGGTCCCTATCTACCCACCCGTGACCATTCTAGCAGGAAAGTTGTCATATGGTATTAGGGTTAGTCGTTAAGAGCACAGATTTTGAAGTCCTGTTTATATGGCACAAAGAAGAGCTTGCTGAGCTCCGGCTGCACCTTCGAATAAGAGCACGTTTGGGAACGCGGCTGCGGCTGTGTTTTTAAAAAATTTAATTTTTTTTTATTAAAATTTAATATGATTTATATATTTTGGATCGTTTTGATGTGCTGAAGTCAAAAATAATTTTTAAAAAATAAAAAAAACATCATTTGCATGCATCTTGACACGAAAAGTTATTTGAAAGACACCCGCAACCACACTGCCAAACACGCTATTAGCCATTTGAACGACAACTCCAAATCTTATTAAGGAAAATGTTGAGCAAGATTATTACATCTCTTCTTCGTGTTCTAGTTTTTTTGTGTGCAGGTGCTTCGCTAGTTATAGGTTTTTGTTCTATCCTTAGAATCGTATTAGCTCGATAGAAACTGAATCGACCACCATTTTCAAGGTTAGGGTTCGAGGGATTACTCCGGTCTCCTCTTCCATAAATCTTCTAATTTCAAAACTCAAAATTCTTACTAAAAGAAGATTTGAATCCGTGACTCTTCTCCTGAGTTAGAATCATATTGGTCAAAATTTGGCTATAGTTTGTATAATTGTTGCATGGAGAGTCTTAGCTTCTTCTTTTTTTTTTATGTATTTTTTAAAGTGTTTATTTAATTAACACACATCGTAATTTTGCACGAATTTAATAGAAAACTCCCTTAAAATTTTAATTGAATAAATTATAATTTATAATTTTTTAATTTTTTAATTTTTTTTAAGAAACTGTAATTACAAAAACTAAAGCAATAAATTAAATCTCATGCCTAGACCTAACCTGCTGATTAAGAGAGAATGGAAAATAATTAAAATCTTGATTGAAAAAATTACAAATTACAAATTATTTTTTAAAACTGTAATTAAAAAAACTATCGCTATAAATTAAATCTCATGCCTGGACCTACCATGCTGATAAAGTATGGAAAATAATAATTGAGTTGTCGCTGGTAGTTGGCAAAATGCAACTTGTCATGCCAAATGAATAGTCTAACTATTAAATTTTATAATAAATAAGAAAAAGTTGACCAATATAATCCATTCAGAATTTCATTAATTTTTTTTTTAATTTAAATGATTTTATTTTGACTATTGTTTTAAGTTAATCTGAGTTAATCGTAAGCATGAGCTGTGGATCCACCTCCCATGGAGTTTAATAACTGTGATAGATAAACCTCGAGCCATAATGCAATCATTTATTTCAGGGCATTCTTTGAAATTTCGGCGAGCAATCAACTCAAGCCACCAAAAAGATTGATACAGTGTCCATTATCAACCACAAGGAACCTGCAAACTCGGAGACTAATTTAATCACGAAGACTGTCCAAAAACATCGAATCCTGATTCGCCATCTGTGAAATCAAGAGATAATTTTGTGCATCCCCATGATCTGATTACTTTATCAAGAAAATAACATGCATCCACCCATAAGATCAGTGATTCTGATTTTGCCTCCTAAAATATAAAGAAAAAACTGTTCTTCCACATGCTTAAATTACTTTTTTAATCACATCAAAACAAAAGTTTAATCCGCCAATGGCATCACTGATTTTGATCTGACCACCTTCCATGAAGGAGCCAGCCGACAACCCATCTTTCAGATCTTCCTCAGCAATTGAATTGCCAGGAAACAGGAAGCTCATTCTTATCAAAAACAAAACTCATTACCGCTTAAGAGCTGCACAAATTCAAGGGTCTCTAGCGCTCAGTACCATCATTACAAGATAGAAATCCATTCTACTTTATATACAACACCACTGGTGGGCAACAAAGATTAGACAAAAGGAGATACAAAAAAGACTGAGAATTATTGTTACAACAAGGAGGGAGTGATCACCAAAGAGCTTGAAGCTCATCGGAACTCACCAGTCTTCTTGCTAAGCAAGAGGAGTGAGGTCGACAAATTCGAATTCTAGCTTTGTCAATCCAACAACAATATTAGGGAAAGACAAGTGAAATTAGAACGATGGAACAACACCGAATCCATAAAGACTACTTCGATCAACCTCGACTTCAGTATCTGTACGTTTAGCGAACCTTCCTTTGATTCGTGGCCTTGTTTCGGCATAGGCTTTTCTTGATGCGTATCGAATTGTCTTCTCGAATTTTCTGTTCTTCCTCTTCTCTCTGTACCTCAACACCCTTGCTTCACGGTCAACTGCCGATAGTTGCACTGTCTGGTTTGCTGACTCCATTCCGTTGCTCACTGATCTACTACAGTATGGGTTAGATATGTCTGTCAAGGTACTTCCACTTCCATCTGGTACCACTCCAACATCAAGAGATGAAGAAGAAACCTGCAGTGAAAGCTCATAAATTGAGGACTGGAGATTCATTACTTTATACTTTCTATAAGAAACAAAACATTCAATTAAGAAAACTTACACTGTGGCTCAAGGAGTTGTAGCCATAGCCACCACCAAAAGACTTAGATCCAGTAGAGAAATCCAACTCATAGCAGCAATTATCATTGACCAAAGCAGGAGCTTGAAATCCTAGTTTGTTACTTTGCACAGGCACCACCCCATCAGTAGTCCCTGAACTGTTCTGCTCTTGCACTTCCACTTTTGGATCCACATACGGATCCAAATCCAAATACGGATCCATTTCCGAACCAAACACATACTGACCGGTATTCAGATCCATGCTATCCACCCCCTTAGCAGTCCCCCCACCCGGGTTAGGCAACAGCCACGACTCCGCCTCTGCCTCCTCCCTGCTAACATCACCACGACCACCATCCACTTCATCAAAGTACCGATCCTCCAACAAGTTCACGGCTGCCCCACCGCCGTGCACAGTGGAGGATGAGTCGAAAAAGGGAGTGATAGGGACACGCTCGTGCCGACTAGCGAGAGGGTTTGCCGAGTGGATGTCACGGTCACAGGTAACACAGAGAGCAGCCGCGTCTGCCTTGCAGGTGAAATGGGCTGGGGCTTGTTCACAGACTTCGCAGACCGAGACACGCGCGTGGCGAGAGGCAAGCTTGTTTGCCGCGTGGATTTTGGAGTCGCAGCTGATGCATAGAAAAGCTGAGTCAGCTCGACAAAACAACGTTGCTGTTGCTGACTTGCATGAGTCACAGAGCTTCGAAGCCATTGAGGAAGAAGATGAGGAGGGGGAGTACGAAGACTTTGAAGCTTCTCTTGCCTTTGCCTTTGTCGAAGAAGTAGGAAGCCTAGTTTTGTTGGATTGGTGGTGCTGTGGTAATGGTTTACTGTCGTCTATCTAGTGGGATCCTGGAGATCTAAGGATTGACAAATAGGAGATCGACATGTGGATCGAGCTTAGCCAAATATAAAGGATTTCGATTGGGTTTTTTTTTTTTTTAAAAAAAAACTTTTTATCCGTTTCTTTTCATCCGTGGCTATTAAAATATATATAAGAAAATTACTTCATCAGTTTTTTATTCCCAATACTTACTTGTTTTTTAATCACATTTCTATGTAAAATAAAAATTCTCCAAATTTTTATTTATCAAAATAACTCATTTTTTCATAATTATTAATTAACCTACTAGCCTACTAAGAAATCCTATTAAAAATTAAATTAACTACAACTAGTTATTTTTATTGATAGTTATTAATTAACCTACTAAATTAATAAATCCTATTGAAACTTAATTTGACTGCAACTAATTATTTCATTGATAATTATTATAAATATTAATTAACCTTAATAAGTTAACGAATCCTGTCGTAAATTAAATAGATTGAAACTAATCATTTTCATTAATAATTTATCATAATTATTGAGAATTTAATGACTTAAATAAATTATTTTTTTATTTGTAGAGGATAAGTATTTATTTAAATTTTAAATTAAACTAAAAAACCTTCTTGAGAAGTAAATTAAAATAATTTTTAAATTGATATAATTATTGATCGAAGAAAAAAAATCACAACCTTCATGAGAAGTAAACTCCTTTATCTTCTACAAGTCAATTCTCGTGATTTATTTCTAAATACTGTTAAGTACTGCTTTGGAATTAGTTTGTCCATATGAAAATAAATTTTCATATATTATTTTATAATAATTATATTGTAAGTGCATGTTCAATATATGATATTTTTTATTTAAGAATATATTAAAATATATTTTTAAAATTTTTAATATTAGCACATAAAATTATTGAAAAACATTAAAAAAATATAATTTAAAATAAAAATATTTTTAAAGAATTATTAAAAATAAAAATTACCGCATTGAAGGGGTCAATGATGTGTAGAGGTAGAGCCCACGGGAGAAAGGAAGCGTTTTCGGCGTTTTGTTGGCGAGATAGTGAAATTATTATGGGAGGAAGGAGGGTTTGAATAATGTGAGCGTGGGGGGGCCCAGAGGGGGAGGGCAAGTTGATGATGTTCGAGAGGGATCTGCAGAGAGGGACTTTGGGGTTAGCTGGCATGCCCTTTCCTATCCTCGAGTTATGGGCAGAAAGGAGAGGGGGGAGTGTTAGCATGTATTCGGAGACTATTGTAAATAAATGAAACCGTGTGGCCGTTGGATGAGACCTTCGAGCATGTTGGAGAGTTGAGATTCGAGGGAGATGAAATAAATGGTCCGAGGAAAGGTTGCAATTGACTAGTATTCAGAAATTAACGTTTGGGATTGATTGTGCGAAAAATATATTAAAATAATTCCTTTTATTTTATCATTGATATATTAACAATCATAGAAAATATTAAAAATATTAATTTAATATTTTTTTAAATTAAAAATATTTTTTTAAAAAATAAAAAAAATAGTTATAAACTCACTCCCAAACAATCTTGAAAGGGAATTCGAAGGAAAGTAAATGGCATGCCCTCCTTGTGATCTCCAAATAACCGATGAGAAGTGAGAACAGCAATTGCTTCTAGCAATGAATGTAGTTAATAAGAAAGTGCATAAAATACTCCATGTTGGGTTGTCGAGGTTCAAGTGAATCCTCTTTCCTCACGTTACCATTCTGCTAGTTGGACTTCGATGGGATGGATGTAAACAGATCTCGGACTGAATCTCGAATATCTTTTTTTCACTTTTATTTTTCTCCAAAGCACTTCATGTGTGCGCAACTTGCTATCTCGGTATCCTAAAGCCCAGCGAAATATTAATCTGAAAAGTACGGCCACACCGCAATATCAAACTACAACTTGTTGGATTTAAGACTTGGCCAACCTACCCTCACCTAAGCCCAAAGTTAAAAAAAAAAAAAGCAACCCAAACCAGTTTAATTCATTATCTGTCTAAACTAGTCAAAATTCAAATTAATTTTTTTTTAAAAAATTACAAATCAACATCATTTTTATTTTTAAAAATTATAACAATATCATTTAATTTAACCAGTTAAACCACATCAACTCAGGATAGCTCGGTTTAATAGCTTTGATTTGCATACTCGTTCTGGCCTCGCATGGTGTAAAGAACGACAATTAAGCATCTAGGCAAATTGATCAAAGTTTTGGAGCCACTGCCCCCTAGCGTGCAGTTTGTGTTGGTCGAATTGGATAGCCCCGGTTTACAACTCGATTCACAGCTCACGAGCTCCTCGGTAAAGAGGCCTGGCTCAATTGTTTGGAGCATTCTCTTCAAAGGCAGCCAAAGCCTGTGTAATGCTAATGAAGAATCACAATAAAGAAGAAAGGCCCTCCGAACTTAACAGAGACTGAATTGAGGGAACAACACAAAATGAAGGTAGCAGCCCATAGTGTATTGTGTTAAAGCAGAATTACAAGAAAATTATGTATATTTGCATCACCTTCCCCAAAATCATTATGTAAGCCAGTACTTTAAGCTCCAAATGAAAGTAAGAAATTGAGAAGTCGTGCCGAGTTTGAATAAGGGATAATGATATTTACTGCACCAGCATTTTGTACATGAGATTATGCTCGTTCTGGGACTTCCTTGAACAAAGTTAGCCACCTCCTGACTTGAGAGTGTTGCTCAACCTGCAAAAGTTGATTTCCGCTTAGGCATTTATGTCAAGTAATTACAAGGCACCAAACTCCAGTACCATAGAGAAAGCAATCGCATATACACTGGCACTACATAGAGCGGTAACCAAGTTATGGATATCATGTGAAAGCATGTAAAAGTGTGCTTGCGACCCCATTAGGCCTGAAGAGATAAGATTTTGAATCCAGACTAACATTTTTTATGAAACAAAAATCTGAAAGGTTTCGAGATGTGAAGGGTGAAGGGTGAAGGGTGAAGGACAATATGCGATGTTGGTCCCACGCATGCAAGTCCTACCTAATGAGATTCAGATGCTTAACAGAACATGTGATTCACAAAGAACATGTGACAAAACAATTGCTATCTACCATGTATGAAAACTCTATGAACCAAACCAATCTTTTGTTTCATTTCCAAACCAATCACTACACAATCAATCAAAACATGCATTATCAAGTAGACTTGAGTACGATGAGAAAGAAACATGGTCTTGGCAAAATGGGGTTTTCTTTTCAGGATCCAAAATAAAATAGATTGTGATGCAGGACAGCCTAGGGGCTGTTCTGAATCTGACTTTTTGAGACTGTTAGAACATTATTAATATTGATTTGTGATGGAATACGAAGAAGGATGTGGATAGATTCTAGGAGTCACACCTAGGGTTCTTAAGAGTCCCCCCTAAGAGAAGATCGAGTCACACAATCAAAGCAAATTGGCCGGAAATTATTTGATATTATTGCATTCCTAAAATATTGAAAGACTACATTCTTATTTATAGAGTTTTGGTTGTCCAAATCCAATAAGGACAAGGATTCCTAATCTCCATCATAACTATTCCTATACAGAATAGGAAAACCTAATAACTTTAGCACTAATAAAATACTAAACAGAAATTAAATACTATAATTTCCAGCATATCTAAAAATTACTAAAATACCCTCACGAATTACTCAAGTCCCCAACTAAGTTTTCCATCATTAGCCACATGCCAAATAAATGCGTGAGCATTGGAATCATTCTTAGATCGCCTTCTAAAGGCCTTTGGGGGATGCTGCCAGCATGCCCCATCAGTTTGCCACTTTATCTTCGCGACATCAAATATTAACCACACTACATCTAGGTGATACCATATATGATAAACCAGCATGTAATCCTTTGGATTTAAGGATACATGCACGTCCGGTAATTTATGATAAGAATGCTTACCAGTCCAAACCCTCAAAGAGGCCTTCACCCTTTGTGGCGCAAGCTTTGAAGATGGCCCATTGGCGACTTTTTATTTTGTGCAACTCCAATGCCTCAGTCACAGCAGCATCATCAAGTGCACCAGGGAGATCCTGTTAATATAAAGCAGTGGTTGTAACATGTTATAAGAAACTCCAGTGGTTGGTGACAGATTTTTTTCCCCATAGAATGGAGAAGTTATATTGAAAACTTTTGGCTTGTATTGTAGAAACAAATCTGAGAGGATAAAGAAGCCTACTTTGGGATGATCAAACCAATCAATTATCTACCCCCATATAAATATAGGAACTACCAAAATTTATCCAAATTGTGGATGATAAAGAAAATAGTCTTCACCTGCTTGTTCGCAAAAATGAGGACAGCTGCACCTTTCAACTCTTCCTCCTGCACAATGGTCCAATTTCATAAATTAGAGTTCTTAGATGCCATCAGAGCGAATGAAAATTGGTCTGTTTTCCAATAGATGTAAGCATGATAAACATGTCCCTATTTACATGAGAAACAAGCCTGTTCAGAATATAAAAGAGCTGACAAACAAACGGATATTTCATTTCTTTTCTTTTCTTCTCACTCTCTAGCTTTTAATTTTTGCGAAGAAATTATTAAACCTGATTGATAGCAACCAATAATCCCAACAACTCACTATCCCATAAATTGCACTCCCCTTTTCACATGGTGGACCATATGAAACTGGAACCCATATTTGTTGTCCAGATATGTTGCATATTATTAGAAAAGTAACCTACTTAATTCCACAGCCTTGTACTAACAATTGTTATCTTCAGTATATCACATTAATAATCACCAAATTTATGGAATAATTACAAGTAACAAATCAAGAGACTAAATCTGCTGCCTTTTGCTTGTTATCTTTTTCCATTCCCCAAGCAATCAAAAGAAAAGTCAACATCTACGTTGAAATTGAAGTGGGCAACCTAAACCAATGGCTATATCTGGGAGAATGTGAGCAAACATTACCAACTATGCTGGCATTTAAATCTGTCAAAGTAAAAAAAAGCAAGACAAAGTTGTAACAACATCCTTGAACTCTACAAACTAATAATAAAACAGATACTCTGTAAGTACCTCCAAAATTGAATGAAATTCTTCTTTGGCTATTCCAATTCTTTCCGTGTCACTTGAATCCACCACATAAATTACAGCTTGAGTATTTGGGAAATAACACCTCCAATATGGCCTGAAATAAACAAATAAATTCATTCACAGGGAAGGGATGAGGGAATAACAGACTACTGCATGCCAAATATCTACTACCAAGGAATCAGAATAGACACGCACAAACAACTCAAGAGAGAACTAAGGATAAGTTCATGAAGGATTTTAAGATCATTGAAATTTAATTGATAGCTTTTCTGTAATTGTGCTCCTTAACGACTCGTATATTCTTTATGCAATACGAAAACTAAATGCACCTACATTCCTACTAAGAACACCGATCAACAGCAAAGGTGGCAAACAATTTCTACACAATGTATACTAAATTTTCTTCAAAGAAGAAGGGAGAAAAGTTACCTGATACTTGTTTGTCCACCTGTATCACCAAACCACAAAGCAATTTAATTTACATTGATTTCATAAACTTAAACAGCATAACAAATATACTAGAAAATTACTATAGAAAACCTCCTTGATTTCATTAACCCAAAGGCAACAAAATTAGAACCGAACAGCCATTTCACACACCCTTACAGTTCAAGATCCACACACTAAGACCCTTTAAAAAAAACCATAAACATCTGGTGTGAAACAAAATTGCTAAACAAGTTAATCACAATCAAACCCACTTAACTTGACCCCTCAACTCAATCACTCTACCACACATTAGCTGTCAGTATCTCTCCATTACATAGCAAAACCAATTCTAAAACTATGTTACTTCTTAGAATAAAATCAATTACTTACCTAAATCCCACACTTGGAACTTAATGTTGTTATACTGTACAGTTTCCACATTGAACCCAATTGCTACACCACATTTTAAAAAAAAAATTCAAATTTCCATCAGATTAGCTGTAACAAAATAATAGGGAAAATCATAGCAGAAAAGTTAATTCCCAACTCAAAAAAATAAAAGAAGAAGAGGAAGAAGCTCACTTGGGATCGTGGAGACTACCTCTCCCATTTGAAGCCGATCTAAATCAGAACATAAAAGGGAAAAACATCAAAACATAAAAAATAAGTAGAGGTAGAAAAAACCCACAAAAAATAGCAGAAAAAGAGAGGGGGATGTTACAAAGAATGGTGGTTTTGCCAGCATTGTCGAGACCAAGGACTAGGATTCGAGCTTCTTGATTACCAAATAAAGAAGAGAACATTCTACTAAACAAAAGACCCATTTCTCTATTCGCTGTCGTGTTTTCTTATCTTCTTTCACAGTTCGTTCGACAATTTCTTTGTACGTATCACGAATTCAATCAGCTTCGCAGGTTCTTTCTTGTTCACAAGTGCTGACTGCTGAAGCTACTTTCTTTCTTTCTTCCTTTTTGCAAGCAGGCCGAAAAAGGAACTATCTTTTAGTTTACGGGCCCAAACCATAGTGTGTTGTGGGCTATGAAGTTGTGGCTTCTAGCAGGCCAGATGGGCTAGAGATCAAGGATTGTTTGTGAGCGAGCTCGATATGAATAGTAGATATTAAACTTTACCCGTTAAATCCAAAAACTCATATTTAAAATTGAATAAAAAAATATTGATTTAATAAAATAAAATCATGATAATATATTTAAATTTTTAATAACTTGGTTGAATCATTTGAATTCGATAATATCTATTATTTTAACTGAAATGATTGGCTTGAATTAATATGATAATTTATGAGTTAATCTGATAACTTAAAAACTTAAATTATTTTTAAAATTAGTTTATGACTAAGTTTTATAAAAACCTATAATACAAATAAATTAGTTTTTTACGCAAAAAAATTATGTTTTTTTTTTCTAGAATTGATGCAATTGTTTGTTTATGAAGAATTGGTTTTCCACAAAAGAGTAGTTTGTTTGATTGATTGCAAATAAACAAACTATATTAGACAATTGTGTATATCCAAAGTTTTTTTTAGTCAATAAATATAATTATTTTCATGATGATCTTTAATTTAAATTTATAATAAGATTAAAATTTGATAATTAAACTATCATAAATATAAAATACTAAGGTGACTATGATTTCTTTTTTTTTTCTTTGAATAGTTATAAACTTGGTGTATTTTTTTAATAAACAAATAATCTTTATTTTCAACAAATATACATATTTTTCAATTTTTTTGATGAAATAAAATAGAAAAGAAAATTGAAGATAAAAAAGGGAAATGATTTATTGAATATACCTACAACATTTTCCATCAAACAAATAGATGAGAAACATCTATACTCCAACTTCATGTATAACCTTTTTATTTATTAGTTTTTATCAAAACAATGACACATGATATATGCAAAAGATGAAAATACTTACGTGACTTTATATGATCCATATCCATGCATCATAAATGTCCACACTCCACTTACTAAATAATTTGGGATTTTTTGCGTAGCTTCACGTTCATGTAAATGTAAAAAGTGAACCTCCAAGTAAAATCTTAAATAGTGAAGGTATTTTTAAAAAAACAGTTGATTTTATTTTTTTATTTTTTTTTCTTTTAATTTTATCATTTCAGTCATTCAAATTAATTTTGTATCAGTCAAGTCAATTTAATCACACCAAAAAAACTCTAACATGGTTTAACTTTAAACTTGGACGAAGTAAAAAGTCGGATCAAAAGGTGTTTTTTTATCAATTTAATCATTTTTTTTAATTTTGACAACTTTTCTTTTCACAGGTTAACCGAGTTGCCCTTAAATTGATTAAGTCAATTAGATCATGTTGGGACAACTCTTACACAATTTAAATTAAATTTTGACCAGGCAAGAAGCTGAATCAGGTTTTAAGATTGACTTGGTAAAGTAAGTTTAATAACAATGCTAAATAATTCTTTATTACCTAGATATTTTTTGTTAAGTTCAATTTTTTTTATCTAATTGCATTATAGCACAAGTGTTGTAAAATAATCAAGTAAATTATTATTTTACCCTTCATCCTTTAATTTTGAAAGTTTTACTTGAGAGGTAGGAAGATTTTTGCATTCTACCAATTTGTCATTCCTGATTTGTTTGAGAGCAATGCCATCTTTTATTTTTTAAATAATAGTACAATTATTGTATTGCTCTTAAAGAGTAAACAATCAGAACCTTTGGTTTAGAGGCTGTATGGTAATTTTAATTTTGTCATGAACAATTGAATTATGTAGATACCTTTACTATGCTAGATTGTTAGCATTATCTTCGAGGGCTTGATTGTCATTTTCTAGTGAGTTTTTTGTTATTGTTATTTAGTCCTAGGGATATTTTTGTTTTTTTTTTATATAATTTCATGAACAATCAAATTACTTCATTACCCTTGTCATTCAAAAGTTTTAGTCATGGCTTCAAGAGCTTGTTTGTAATTTCATAAGGGTTTTTTTTTTTATTGTTGTTTAGTTATAGGAGTATTTTTGGTTTTGTGTAGATAAAAAAGGCTATTGATGCATGCAAGTAACGACAATTGTTGAAATCAAGCTTCCACCACATAATTTGATGCGTCTCGGCATCCTTCTCCTCCCTAAGTGGCGCATGTATAATATGTCAATTGGCTTTTCTATTTTTTCCCTTTCTTCCTTGAATTTAGTGTTGTCCATGCAAAAAATTATAGTGGCCTTTCAATTTCATTTTTCTTTTGATTTAATTATTTTTCTTTTAATTTCAATTGTTTTATTTACTTTGATTGTTTTTAATTGGATTTTATTTTTGATTTCTTTCCTAGTTGTTTGATTTTATTGGTCCTTTTCTTTATCAAATTTGGTTTTCAATCATTTAATTGCTATTTTTTTTTTGTTTTCAATCATTTTCTTGATTTATTTGTTTTCCTTCAATTCCATCTTTTAAAATTTCTTTTCATTGATTTTTTATGTCAAGTTTGGTGCCAATTATTTTAATTGTTATATTTTTAATCATTTTCTTAATTGATTTATTTTTTTCAATTCCATCTTTGAACATTTAATTTCATTTAAATTTTTCCTTAACATTTAATTTCAGTTGATTTTTATGTTGAATTTAGTCCTAATTTTTTTAATTGTTATTTTTTTTTGCATTGTTTTTTTTATTGATATTTTTTCCTCAATTTTATCATTCAATATTTGTTTGGTTAAAAATCTTGCTTCTTTATTTTTTCAGGTTTGCTTTTAATGGAGTCATTCTAGTTTCATGTCCCGATTCATAGATCTGGAATATTAGTCTGGGTTGATTTTAGTCCTTTTTTTAAAGTATTTTTTTTTTCAAATATTGTTTTGCTAGTATTTTTTTTAGCTTTGTTATTTATGAGATCATCTCAATTTCATGTTCTAGGTTATGTGTTTGATTTGTTCACTCGGGTTGGTTACTGAGTTCACAAGAGGATTATTTTATTTTTTTTATATGTTTCTATCACATAAGCAGGTGTCCATTCCTTGTATTTTTTTGATGTGTTCGGCATTTCATAATATTTTTTTTATGGTGTGAGTTTGTTCAGTCATTTAGGTTTGTAATTATCATTTAAGCCATGAGTTTTTTTTATGGTGGATTTTTTTTATTTATTTAAATAAAAAAATTTAGTAAACATAATTGGATAAATATCTTATCTTTACAGTTTTTTTCTTGGTTATTGTTAACAATGTTTTTTATTTACATAAATGATTATCGATTTATTTGGTTAGATGATTGCATAGGCTTTTCAAATGATACTTTTATTTTTTCATGTAAAAAAATACATTAGAGCAGCTTGTATACACAACACTTGTTTTTTTAAAAAAATTATAACTTGCATGCCAAATTCATGATTTTAATTGCTTTTAGTTTTTCTTTTGTTCTTTACACTTTTTTTGGAAAAAAATATTATTTTTTTATTCTTTACACTTGGCCTTTTTATACCATTTTTTGTTCTTTTTTTATTATTCTTTTGTAAAAAACTTTTAATGTTTTTTTTTCTTTAAACCTTTTGATTTTGAAAATTTATTCTCCACAGACTAAGAAAATAATGTTTCACTGTAGCAATTGCAACATTGTTTTCTTTTTTTGACTATGTTAAAAATTAGTTTGAGATCTTATATATTTTTATTCATGCATATGGTTTTTATTATATTTAAGCGTTGGTTTTGTGATTCATGGTTATATTTTTTACTTGATATAAAAAAACGTGTTAGTAAAACATACACATTAATTCTTCTGTGTTGTAAAAAAGATTATTTGATCTGTAGCTAGACGAGTAGAATAGACGTAGCAATACTTTATTTTTTGTATTTATCAACACAAATAATTTTTTTAGACCTTTTAATTTAAAATTAGAATTTTTTTTTTGAAAAGCTTGCATTTTTATTTTTTTTCAAAAACTTTATCCGACTGCCAGTGAAGCATGCATCATCAAAATCTTGTTGAATTCGAGGAAGGAAGGAAGAACTTAGAACAAGATCCAAATTTGACAAAAACACACCACCCAAATGAAGGAACTTCCGATTTACTTTGCTTCTCACCTCCTCTTTACTTGATCAGCAAGTGATGTCCTGCAATTATGGCCTTGGCTTGTATATGTAGATTATCAAGATTTCTTGCCCATTGCAGGGGAATAATAATAATAATAATAAGGAAAAAGGTGTCCATTAAATATTAATTAAAAAAAAAAAATGAAAGCAGGGGAGCATTTGTTAACAAAAGCGGCTTCGCATCTCCGCGCGCAGGCAACCTGCTGCTAAAGCTTGCACGTTGCTTTCAACTGAGCACGGTCCAGTGAGAGAACACGACGTGTCCTCATATTCCGAAGAAAGTAACCGAAGGCAAGCAGGCTCTCTCTCATCTTTCTCGTGTCCTCTTCTAAAAGCCTGGCCCCACCCTAACTACCTGCCACCTATCAGTACTTCCTGTTGGAAAATTGAAAATGAATCACCTGGCCAAACGATTTATTTTAGGACCGTTTTATTTGCTGAAAGTATTTTTTTTAGAAAATAAATTTTGAAAAAGTGAATTTTAAAAAATTAAATTATTTTCTGATGTTTAATAGTGTAATAAAAAATAAATTAAAAAATATTTTTTAGTATTTGGTTATGTCATGAAAAATAAGTTGGAAAATAACTTAGTAATGGAAAATAACTTTCCTGGAAACCAAGCCAAATTTTTCTTTGACTGGAAAGTGTTTTCCGTTGACCAACTTTTCTAATGGCAAACAAACACAGAAAAATTTGAAAAACAATTTTCCAGAAAATGAATTCTGAGAAACAAACATAGCCTTAATTTGTTCTTTCAATGTTACATGTTTCTGAGTTCATTTCTACGTTTTAATTCTTGTTATAATTTTTTTAATTTTTAACTTTAAATTCTTTATTTTTAAGTATTTTCAAACCGTAATATGTTGATGTCAAAAATAATTTTTTAAATAAAAAATTATTATTTTAATAATAAAATTATTTTAAAAATAATTATTACCACACTTTTAAATTAAAAGCTTTTTAAAACTTCACGATAAATTAATTCATGTAAGTGGATTTATTATACCGATTAATGATATAAAATTAATCTTTATACTGGATTAAGAATATTGAAACAGGAATCATTTAGGAAGTGTGTGATTATTGTTTTAGAAAAATAAAAAAAAAGATAGTTTTTATATCTTCGACTATAGTACAAAACATCAACCAAAGATAAAGGAAAGATGGACTTAATTTGCATAAAAATCGAAGAAAAATAGACATAATCCATCTTCATCACTCATGCGCCACCCATTTTTTGCACTGACATTAAGGCAAGCAGCACAAACTCATAAACAAACAGTAAATTATTCATTAACAATGCGATCAGTGGGAATAGTACATTGTACTACTGAATTTCTTGTCATCGCACTTCACCGGTAATTTGTTCCTTGGGATTTTCCGGCAGCCAAACCAAGGGAAAGGCCATCTAAAGAATATGATGACTCTTCAAGTCGTTTTTTTTCTTACTTTATTCCCTCCATTAGAACTTTTTTCACAACTGAATTAACAATCCCTTGTGCAAAAGATGATTCCTTGAGGTATCATATTCATGATATATAAAAAAATTCAATACCTTTTAAAAAACTTAAAGCACCAAGACCCACTTCAAATATTTTGCATGTAGAGGCACAAAAGTTGTTCCCATTGATGCTCAAACCAATAATTAGTAATTGATTTCAAGCTCCATTTTGCTCCCATCAATGGAAGCTGGTCATTGCAGCTGGCTGTAAATGAATCAAGGAGATATTGGGAGAAGTAATTATGGAGAAAATCATGATTACTAGGCAAAATTTAGCTGTAATTAGCTTTAAAGAAGATAACTTTTTCTGCTAATAACTATTTCATCTCAGCAAAATTTACACTTCCCGGAGAAGTACAAGAACAAAACCACGAAAATAACAAAAGAGAAGCAATACAAGAAAACTCCCTGAAAAAAGCACTCTCTTTAGTGTTTTTCCTCTCCAAAATTGGATTTATTTCTTGCTCATTGGAGCTTAATTTTGTTCTTGAGCTTGCTGGTTCTCTTGCGTCTCTGTATTTTCTTCAGTTGTAGTAGTTGTTGCTTGATCATGGCTGTCACCAATCATTTCTTGATTTTTCACCTTGTCATCATGACCAGTACGTGTACTCTCCGTCTTCACTTCTTCTTGATTATCAATCTTGGCTACAAAGGAAGAGGCTTTGCTACAAACAGGAGTGGCTAAAAATGTCGGCTTCTCATTTCCAGCCATAATAACCAAAAACTTCTCTTCAAAAACCTTATTCTCTGGCTTTCCTTCCTTTTCATTTCCACTTTCAAGATCATTACCTTCATTTTCACTGTCTAAACGACCAGAAATTCTCCAGTACGAGCAGGCCAAGATTAATAAAGCAAAAGCAATCAACCCCAACATAGCTGCTAAACCTCCAAAGAGGTATGGCACTGGTGAGTGCCACGGTGAGCGAGGTTGGACTACTGCTGGTGGTGATGGTGATGGTGAAGTGGCTGCTGCCTTTGTGGTGCTGATGGTGGTGTCAAGGTGGCTAATGTGTCTCATTTTTTGGGTTTATTTTAATGTTTTTATCTTCTTAGGAAAGAGGCTTTGGCTGGGAGGAAGAGAAGAAAGTGGGTTTAGTTTGGGTAATGGAGAAGGTAGGGGAGTGGTATTTATAACTGTGGATGGGTTTGGGCTTTGGATAAACTACACTTTAATCCCTATAGATATACACATATTCCATATCGGTTCTTATAATTTAAAATATACATACTAATCTTATAATCTTATATTTGTTTCAAAATCTTCAACACATTAGTAGGCTTAGGCTTTGCTTGTTTTGATGGTGCGGTGCAGTTCAATCGTATTTTGTTTTAATTATAAATTTAAAAGTGTTTGGTTAATTCATATTAGAATTTTGCATTGATCCCACGAAAAACTTCCTCTTAAAATATTGGTTGATAAAAAAATTATAATTTATAGGTTTTTTTTTAAATTTATATTTTTAAAACACAATTGTAAAAACTAAAATAATGCCAAACCTTATGTAACCAATTAATTTTTAATAAATTAAAATTTAAGTTTGAATGGTTGTGAGTTTTGAGTTATAGTAAAAAGTATCTCCATTATCAATGAAAATTAATGGTGATAGAAAAAAAAAAGACATTCTTTTATGTTTCGAATTTATTAGCATACTTTCATCATGTACTTGTGGTAATTAGCAGGTTAATTAAAATTGAAAATTCTGAATTGTAAGGACTAAGATGGAGCATTTCTACATCTACAGGGGCTAGAAAATGTTTTGCTCTCGTACTTTTTACTTGTGTGTCACGGATTTGGCCCCCCGCGGTGACACTTTTCATGTGCATATGTGATGTATGGATGTGAATGGGAGTGAGTCCCTTGAAACATGATCCTGTGTTTCTGAAGGTGTATGTTTCCAATGGGTGCTTTGGTGGGGCCTAGGGTATTTTAGAGTGGACCCTACAGATCCAATTGCAATGACAAGAGAGAGCAGTAGTGCCCCCATGATGATCTTTGATTTGATTAGAATATAGTGATTTATCAGTTAATAAGGTTCCTTTTACTTTTAGAAATATATTAATCTCATCATATAAAATAAACATTCTGATCGAATCTTAAGGTTGAGGCCATTTGACATGTTTGTGTCTTATTCCAATTGCATGAACCCTAATTTTTTTTTTTTTATTAGAGGTTAGATTTAAGCTTCACTTCAATGCAGTGTGATGGGATTAATAATAATAAAAAAAAAACTTAAATTGATATTCTCTGCAATTTAATATCAAGTGGAAATTAAAATTGCTATCATAATGATTTAACGAAGATTTGTTTTTTGATCATCAACAAATTTATTTATTGAGTTTTGAGTAACACAGAGAACAATAATTTTTTAACACCTCACAATTAATATAAAATATAAATAAAATTTAAATTTAGATGAGGATTATAAAACTTGACTTAACTAGGATAAATTAGATAATTTCTCAATTTAAAATTATAATTTTTAATTAAAACAATGTAATTTTATTATTATAACTAAAACAATATTATTTTAATAAAATTCTTTTAAATAAAACTGTTGATTCATAAGTTTACACGATTAACCCGCGACTTAATTCTTGATGCAAATTTTATAATAACTATTATACAAATCACTTGATATCATATCAAACGATTTTTTTCCAACTATACTAGTTAGTATCCATATCTATATCTAGTGGAAAACAATTCATCACATCAGAACAGTATTTTTTGGGTTTTCATGATCTGGACATTCTTCATATGTTTTGCTAAGAAAACAATTGATCGATCGTGACACGATATATACCGTCATGAATGTCACACATTTCCTTTTCCACTTGCGATGCAACTTATATCGGAGACAATTTGTCCTCATGCACGACGATGTTATGAAGTAATATTCTTATGCATTGATCATTTTTGTTCTATGCTCTAAATATTCTTCTACTGTGTGCAGTAACATCTGTAGATTGACACAGTCCTTGCCGATCCTCTGTTTTCGATGAAATGACTTGGTGTTCTTCTCTGTTGATAATCACAGATTTTCGTAGAATGCTGCCCTCGAAAGATGAGATGAAATCATCCCAAAATGCCTCCTCCTTTTTGATGAAATCATGCACAGTAGAGGCATCATATATTTTGCTCATGATCATTTGACGTTGTGATGTTGAAGTTTGACAGACATTTAATTTCCGATTGGTTAGAATTATTAATTGGATTCATAGCATCAAATGGTATGATCCCATCACATACTTTAAAAGCAACGAGAAACTATATATTATGTCAGCCTAATACATTAATTTCCTCGTTGCTCTCTCTCTCTCTCTCTCTCCATTTAAATTCACCATATATTTTCATAGCTTATCATATCATTTAATATCTATTATTATTATTATTATTATTATTATTATTATTAAAACACTTAAAAAACATTAATTTAATTTTTTTAAAATGAAAAACAGTTTGAAATCACTTTGAAAAAAAGATTAAACTGCACTATCAAACACTAAACGAAGCATGAAATAATAATTTATATGGAAAAAAACTTCTTAATTACCAGCAAGAATCAATATCAAAGCAACACCTCAAGGGTGTGACTCCATTATATATTTATCATGCTAAACACGCAAAATGGCACTTGCACAGTTGCACTCGCTAAGCATAAAGGGTGTGGCTTCCTGGAAAATAAGAACAACTACACTTTCGGTGATGATCATGGGGTTTTAGCAAATCCTAAACAACAGTGATTTCTTAATCTTCATTATTAAATAATAGATAATAAGGCTGTGCTTCAAACCTCCACTATCTGATGCTAGAAGGGCTATATATGTTTATGCATTTATATTGTGATTTGTGAAGTAACTATTTCAACTCAATAATTTAAACTGTTAGGTGAAGTTTTAGGATATGATTTATATTATTCTCTAACACATCCCTTCAAGTGAAAACTTTTTGGGCGTGAAACTTGTATAGACCCACATTAATTACCTTGTACTTAATTTTTATCAAATAAATAAGAATGGTGAGATTCAAACTCGTGATCGCTTGATCATCAAGACTCTGATACCATGTTAAAAAATTATCTCAACCTAATAGCTTTAAACAGTTAGATAAAGTCCTAAAATATGATTTATATTATTCTCTAACACATATAATATCATCACCATTTTTTTATTAGCTTGCAATAATGCTACCATGCTCCTAAATTTAGCCATATAGGAGAGCCAATTTCGTGCTGCTTAGGATCCACATCTTTAGCGATGTAGCTCGGCTGCGAATAATTAAGAATAAAAAATTAATTAAAAGAAAAAAATATTTTTAATAATTCAAATCTTATCATTTATATTTCTAAATTTACATATAAACATGCAATCAACTAGAGATTTTAAATTAGTGGGCTCCCCCGTATTTGATTCTTAAAAATAATTATTCAGCCGTGAATCATGTTAAAGAATGTATTCATTATAAAAATAAAATAAAATAAAAAAGCACTAAGCTTTCGAGGCGATGAGATGTGTGCACCTACGGGGAGACCATAATCATTTTGTAAGAGATAAAATGGAATAAGCATTGTGGGTAAAGTGGCAGCAATCTACTGTGAGTTTTCTCTCTGAAAAAGATACACCATGCATGCCCAGAAAAAATCTGCCCCATCCTAAATTAATTCGCACAGAGAAAGGATCCACTTTTACATCCTTTTTTAATGCTTTTAACGTGGAAGGAAGGTAAAACCCTTGATAGGCTAGGGTTTGATTTGCCCTAGACTTTTCTATAAAGTGATATTGGGATGGATATATATATGCGATGAATAGTTGTTGATGCAATGCAACAGGCAAAATCAGCTGCTACAGATCTTCAGGTAATTATGGCTATAAATCTGTACAAATTCTCTTCTTTCTATTTATATAAATCATCAACAAGGCTCGCAAATCTCATTTTAACCAACTTTCGCATTAAATTGTCAACATATCCGTCTAAATTTATCTAGCTAGCACTAGAAGGTACGAATCCAAATTCTTTGTCATAAGAATAAAATAAATAAATAAATAAAACAGTATTAATTTTTGCGTATTCATTTCAAGTAATGGGTTTGATTCAGATTAATCAGTTAATTTTAACATCACATTTCATCTTATTGCATGCAAAATCTGTTTAGATTCAAGTCTTAAATACATGATTCATTTAAATATTTACTAGATAAAACATTAAAAATATATTTATGATACATGTAAAAAAAAAATAGCCTATTCATCTTTATCTCATATGGGTTTCACAATTATATAGGAATTTGCTTTATAATTAAGCAATATGAGATTCAATGATACCATTTTACAGATAATATCTCATGGATTTATACTTTTTTCTTGTTAGTAGAATATGTCTTGTTTATATTGATGAAATGGACGGATGGCTACCCTAATGACAAAAATATTCATGATGTTTCGTATCTTACAATTAAATATATACTAACTTCTATTTAATCATTAATATCTATGTTGGATGTTCTATAGATACAAGTTGTTTAACGCAGTAAATTTCAATTTTTTTTGCTTTATTGTGGACCGCCATAATTATTTGTTTTGATTGGTATCATTTTGTTTATAATTAGTATTGGTATTTGTCCGGATTTTATTTTCTCAAATATCAATTGACAAGGGAAGAATTATTCCATCTAATTATTTCTATCGCTATCTTTTTTAAAACATAGTTATTATAAATAAAATAAAAAATTAAAGAACAATCATGTGATTTGATTTTTAAACAAGAAGGATCTCTCTCACCCATCAAAGAGATGCTAGTAGAATACCACAACTTAGATCAACACATGAGCTATGGTTTCATGCAACATGGATGAAGATCCCTAACGTGGTCTCCCATGTAAAGAGATACATGGCCATGGTTTAATTAGGGATATATACCGACTGATGGCATGCATCGAAAATCACACAGAGTATCTGATCATGTGGGAGGCTAGCTCGGTCCCTCCTCAGGGCATTTAGTTTTGGCGTGCTGCACACATGAAATTAAGTCCTAAAAGTTCAGTATTGTCTGTGAAGATGTAAAACAGCTTAAAAGGCTGCATAAAGTTGATAAATTTTGTGTACAAAAGTCCCTAGGTGGGTTGGACTTTGGAGGATCTCCAGCTATGGTGGAGCCATAACAATGGGAAGTGTTGAAATTCGCTTATGATCGGTAGTTTCAGTAGAGACAACCGTGTTTCTTCTTCGTTGTGATTGGAATCAGATTCTAACTCGGTTGAAAATGAACCGAATGAAATTGGATACTCTAATGAAAATGCAAACACAATGAAGTGATCTTCGAACCGGATGAAATTTAGGTTTCGAGATTATAATCTTTTTGGATTGGTATCTACAATGAAATAATACATTAGATATATATTTTTTTCTAACATTCTAAATTCAAAACATGACTAATTAACACAGAAAATAAATAAATTAGCCACTATAAATTATATATATTTATAATTTTGAAATACTGCTCGACTCGAAATATTAATTCAAATATTTATCTAATTAATTAAGATCTAAATTCAACTACGTTTGTTTATTTTTTTGGATCATTCATATAATTGATTTAATTAAATTCAAGTGATTTAGTTAGTGAATTCATTCTCAGATGATTATAATGAAATGTCAATTTTTTCCTTTTTTTTTGAAATTAAACGTTTCAGTTTTACTTTAAAAAGTTGTTGAAAAAAATTAATTGCATTAATGAATCAGATGTGCTAGTCCAGCCATAGGCAGTCGGTTGGCCCGTGAAATTCAGTGAGGCAAGTCACCTAATCATATTTCTTTTTCCTCTATGATATTTTCTTTTATCATGGAGGACATGCTCCATCGATGAATGGGAGAAAGAGAGGTTTACATACATGGACATGAGCTTTTAATGCCCGAGGGATTTCTCTCGAGAAGGAAAAAAAAAAAATTCAAGAGTGGGAATACACTCAAGAGTGGGAATACACCTTTAATTTACAGCATGCTTGGATTGTGGTAAATGTTATATTTTAAAATATATTAAATTAAATTTTATTTTTATTTTTATAATTTATTTTTTACATTATCATATCAAAACAATACGAAAATATATAATTTTTTTTAATAAAAAAAATCAATATTTTTTTAAGAACATAATTCGACTGCACTTTCTAACCCACCCACGGACTTTTATAGCTGAACCACGTAGGGTTAAATCCATGACTGGTCACAATACTCTTTCTATTTTTCGGATTCAGACCCTATACCTATAACCATGTAGGGTTTAATCCATGGTTTAAACCACGTAGGGCTTAACGATGGGTTGAAACCAAAACCATGCATGTAACTCAGCAATCTTTGTGGGTTAGTGGTGAATTACAAAAGAACAATTCTGATTACATTATTAATGTTGTATCTAGAAATTAGAAGGGAAAGTATCCAAGAGGGAAAAAGAGCAAGGCCGGCAGGAAACAAATAAGGCGGGAAATTGCTGAGGTATATATCAAGCTTGTCCCCAATCACCAT
The DNA here is from genome assembly GCA_015852605.2 of Populus deltoides. Lineage (NCBI taxonomy): Eukaryota > Viridiplantae > Streptophyta > Magnoliopsida > Malpighiales > Salicaceae > Populus > Populus deltoides. The sequence goes on from CM027587.2 coordinate 16,488,305, forward strand.
TACTTTATGCCCTGCTTGCCACCTTCCCTTTGGGGTCCATAGCCATTTCTCTCGCTTCTTCTAACTTGGCTCTTGGTCTCTGGCCTCTTTCTGTGTTCTTGAGATTTTTTTTATTTTAATTGAAGTAATTACAAATCATGCAAGGATCGTACAAAGAGTGATGGAGCAAGCACTTCCGACGAGTAAATGGTGGGGCATTGAAGGATCAAATGTTATCCAAATTGTACAAGTGTATAGCTCCCACATCTCTCATGGTGCTAATTATGTATTTGATTTTGGTCCGTGGGTACCCATAATATTCCATCACCTTCCACCATGTTAAACGTACAATTGCAAGGACTAAATTAGCTTCAAGTCACTTGCATAGTTGCTCAATTTTATAATATTTTAAGAGATCAGTGCACAAAGAGGAGCAATGCTTGGCAGTTTTTCCAGTTTTGTGGAATGAATACAGAGATGCCTTAATTTAAGGGCCCGGGTATCCACCAGGAAAATTATTTAATACGCCAATTTCATGTAAATTAATCAAAGAAATTTGATACTATTATGTCTTTGATTATTCAATTGTTGTATGATGAAATTTAATTAGTAGAAGAAACATATTATTATTTTTTATATATAAAAGAGAGAACCCTATCTATCTTCGTTGTTCCAGAAAAAAACCTATCTATATAACCTTTTTCAGATTTTTGAGAGGATCTTTTTTTTTTTTTTTTACATAGCTCATTCCCGTAATGTTTTATGCTCATCTTGATGCTTGATTCGTAGCTCTAATTTTCATTTTTAATGTCAAATATGTACTGATGATATTCTTCTCCCCTTCCACTTGAAGCAACTTGGAGTTGAAATTGGCATGCCCCAAACTTTTATTCTTCAACCTAAATAGTGTATATATCACCTTTACTTGATCCACAAAGTACAAACGTTAGAGATCGTCAGATTCCACATACACTTTTCCTTCTCCTAATCATGGTTTATGTCTTAATAGGGGTTTCCTCATCATTAATGACATGTCTATATTTACCCACAAGGTTCAACATTAAGTGATTAAGATTTGTGAAGAAAACACAAAGTGATTAATTTTTAAGAACCGATGATTTTGAATCACATGAGATAGCTCGTGAATTTCTGATCTTTATGCACCATAAAAAATGGAGCTTCTTCCATTTACAAGAGTAGACCATGAATGACCACCTGATATAATAGCAGACGTGCCTTGCCATGGCTAGTTCTAAGCTAAGAGAGACTAGTTGTGGTGCTTCCATAAAGAGATTCACAAAAATCTTACTCTCTATAATCAATACATGCTTGCTAGCTATACTAGAAAAGGGGGATTTTTATTGAATCTTGCTTATATCCGATGAGACTACTAATTATTGATCAAGATAATTCCCTCTATTGTTTTACCCTAATAATCATTTTCTAAACACATATTGGATGTGCTAAAAGTGGTGGTAATAAGGTGACATCATTCTTAGGTCGGGCCCTCCATGATTTCAAGTTAATTCATTAGTGGCTTGATCAAGTTCATAGCTCCTCTATTTGTTTATACTGCAACAATTATTTGAAGTCACTAAAACCTAAAGAGAAGAGATCTAATAATATCATTTCCCATCATGACAAGAATTGTTGTTACTATTATATAATATTAGACAACATTGAATTAAGCTAGCTATTAGTAGTGGATCGATGAGGCACTTGAATTGGGCCAAATTCACTGCATTACAGTCTCTAATCAAAAGATTTTGCCTCCAAACTAATCTCATACTTAACGAAAAGAGGCTCCATCAAAGACTTGCTGTTGGAATCTTCTGTCACAACACATAAAATGGGAGAACAAGCACTTATTCCCCCACTTGGGGTGGATCTATGACGTATTTAGAGCTCCATTTATTTACATTAAATTATCTTTTCTATGTTCTCTGCAGATAAGGGTACTGCCCAGATAGTGTCCCACATATATCCACTTGAAGATATGTCTGTATATGTGCCTTCATATATAGGTGGATACGCACATACTCTTGTAGGCCAAATCTTTGAGTTGGGCAATAAGTCCCGTCTTTTTTTTTTCAGTATTCCCGTTGGAGTGATGAGCAATGACATTAACATGACTGCATTGTTGATTCATGCATGTGCCTCAGTACTACTCTAGTTCATAACCCATATAGATGAATATTGAAGAGGAATAGTTAGGTAAATATTTTGGACTTTTATTCTCAATTGAAATGAACTTTAATTAGGCATTAGAGCCTTCAAACCAGAGATAACATCTTCAGATTTGGTGGATTTTTTAGATAATTTATTCACTGATTAGTGGGTATTAAACAAACTATCCATATTTGGATGGAAATGTTCATAATAAAATATATATTATGTAATATACTTGTACAAATTTACTACCCGTACATAGTATAGCAGCATTTTAAACTGAAGTAGATGAGATTGATTGTGGAATCGACATGAACCTAGCTAGAATGATAGGGACTTATCCATACTGCGTGAGATTGTTTCCCTACAAATTGCTAAAGAACAATGGCATCAAATCTTTAGAAATAAACGTAAGTTGTTCTCGTATTCATACAACAAAAAGTGCAGCTTATAGAGTGGCCCGACACACACACACACACAAACACTTATAGGTGGCTATGTTGCATGCCTTTATACATCACGGACCCTACTGTGCTATTGCTATCAGAACAAAGCTTCTCCCCACTTCCCCATGCTAGAAGCTAGAGCTAGTGGATCGAGCAATATTTCCACATTTTTACCTTCCCCTACGTTTAAATTAAGAATATTTTTTTTTGTATGGGGATAAAGGGATAGAAAATCACTCTTTAATTATGTTCTATAGAACTTTTGGAAGAGGGAGAAGTTTTAAGGGGGTTAGCATAAAGAAAAAAAAAGGTTAAACCTGTGAGATGGGGGTAAAGGTTTTTCAAGGAGAAAAAAATGTTGGACTTGGGCTTGTTTTTCCTCTGTCATGAGTGGTTTTGTTTTTTCAATTTTACCTTGAGAAAACACTTGACAATTGATTTGTGGTAAAATTATATACTCATAAACTAGGGTTTTTTTCTATCTACGAAAGAAAACTAGATGATATCTTGGAGATCAACCAATTCACAAGTGGCTGCCAAAGCATCATGGTGGTTTGGGGGTTAAAAAGAGATGGAAACTTGGTTGGAACCTTGCCTTGTGAAAAGTATTTGTAGTGCTTTGACCAATGAAAACAGTTGTTAAGGCATCCTAGGAAACATATACTAGTTTTGTCAAGCAGCGAATCTGTATTTTAGAGCATCGATCTAGCCCCAAATGTCTTCTCTATAGACTTTCTGCCCTATGCTCACGCCGCCCTTCTCTTAGCTTCCTTGCTGTGCCGCAACTGGTCGATATATATTAGCTTCGACACTGGGAGACTTGACTCTATTTGTGGCTAGATCTCTCATGGAACTTGTGAAGAAAACCCTTTTGATGCAGGACATTGAAGAGCATAAATCCTTGGAAAACAAAATACTAGTCATAATAACGATGCAGACTTGTACTCATCATCGATCCTTGCATTTAACCTCTAAAAGGGACAGATCATATATACTTCTTAACCATCCACGAGTTGTAATGTGTTACGAGTTTCTCAGATGGAATACCATCGGTGCCTCCATAACAATCATAAAACAGGCTTGCACAAGAAAACCAAGAAATGATTAACACCATGGTAAACAACAACTCCATAGCCACTTACATTACCATCCACTTCATCACCTTTACCACCAGCTTCAACTATTCGGTTTCTTGGCATTACACCTAGGTCAATACATACTCGAACCAAAGCCAAGTTGAGTGACCTACGTGGTCCAGTACTAGTCCTGTACGTACGTACATTCATAAAACAGTTTATGTGAGCTCAAAATAATCATTTCTTTTCAATTTGTCTCCGTGTCTTTGTATACGTACGGAAAATGAATTCACGAGGATCCACTAAGGCCATGCAATGCAAGAGGCATGGGAACTAGAATACGAACTACGATTCAAGCTGAGTTCCCCCCCAAGGAATGGATGCCAACAAATTTGACAACCTGTTTAGAATAATATGATAAACACAGCACAGCAAAAAATATTTATAAAACTCAAACACGGATGGATACATGATCAATATATCAGTTATTTACACTCTCCTGTGGAATGTTATTTGATATAGTATGCAGTTAAATGATTCAGCAACCGATACAGATTTTTTGATACAAACCCATTTCCCAGATCACCAAATAACATCAGAACAAGACGAAGACCAAGCCCAGTCCCAGTCAATCTTACTATATTTCCCAGAGCACAAAGCACTTTAAGCCCAAACCCAGTCCCGGTCAGCCTTATTACATTTCGTATTTCCCAACCCAAACGCAAAATTTCACATGCCTTGGTCGATATCTAATATCTTTTGGTGGTCGAATTAGATCATGGGTCAATTTGGTATAGTTTTTGTTTTTAAATGTTTTGTAAAAATATTTTTTGTTTTAAAAAACATTAAATTCATGTTTTTTAGTATTTTTTAAAAAGATTTTAATGTACTAATATCAAAAATAAAAAATATATATTTCTAAATAAAAAATTATTTTGAAAATCATATTTCATCCCAATCTCAAACACTTGTACATATCATTTTAATTCAGATCAATTTTAGTCTTATTATTCATGTTTTTTAATGGTTTCCAACCTAAATTGAAGTCTAATCACAAGTTTTTCAGATTAATAATATATCATATTGGACCAAGTTTAATAATCATGAAAAGATAAAAGACAAGCTTTTGCACCCAATTACCCTAATATAAAATGTTAGGTTTATATCTTTATTGTTGAAAGTATTTTTTAAATTATATTTTACTTGAAAAAAAATCAAAATAATATTTTTAAATTTTTTTAGATAATTTTAATATGAAGATATCAAAAATAAAAAAAATATAAAAAACATCATAAATGTATATTTAATACTATAGAAAATTATACAGATGTGGGCTTGAAGCTATTAACTTTCTCCCTGGACTGGTTATGTCATTTATTCATAGTTCTACATGTATACTATCCAGCATGCACAATCACTTGTTATAATATCCTATGCCTTCTTCAGCACTCTGCCGTTGCTAATAGAAATATTCACAAAATTATCAGAGGTATCGATTTGCTATATATCTGCAATTTTTGTTTTCTTGTCAGTATCTTCTCCCTCTGCACCTATTCCCTGCTGGTATTATGCTATATATTTTTACTGTGTGTCAATATATATATATATATATGTTTGCTTCTTCTTAATTCGTAAAATGAATATAATTTAACTGAGTCAATTTCATTCCTTCTTCCTGGGTCTGAGAGGCAATACTGCGTCTCTCTTTCATATCTACATATTTTTTCTTTTTGAATCTGTAGTTATTTTTATTTTTTCTCATTTTTCTTTGAAGTAAAAGATATAAATAAATTACTACAAAACGAATAAAACAAAACCAGCATAAAAAAAAGTTGATGTGAACTTGCAAAACGAACTCGAGTTGTGAAAATTTGATAAAATATAACATAAACATTTGACAAATCCCAAATATACTCGTATTGATGTCTATAAAGTGACGCTGTCCAAAATTTAGTGGTGACAAACATGGGCAAGATAGCAGGTTGGAAGATTCAACAACAGCAAAACAGAGACGAGGGAGCAGAGAAGAGGAGGGAGGAGCAGCAGTTTTCTGTTTTCTGGGGCTCAGCATTACATGATGAAACGTCTGTACAGACCTGAGGAACCTGGCAGAGATCATGATTTTCTGGAAACTGTAGTCCTCTCCGTAGTTTACCCCTCTAATTACAGAAGAGTTTCAGAGACCCATCTCCCCCGGCTCTCGTAGATACGGGTGATTGTTGTGATATGTTGAACTCTCCAGAAATCTTCACCACTGTATCTCTCTATTGTCTTGATGAATGTTGAAGGCATATCCCCCAGAACCAGGTCTTCTATATTTTTCAGGTTTTCAATCCCATCCGGCACGGTTTCTAGCACCGTGCATGCTGTCATGTCTAGCCTCTCTAACACAGGCATTGATCCTTTTGCTATTCTGATGCGCCGCAATCTCTCCAGTTCATGGAGACCTAGCTTCTTCAGCTTTGGAAATCCACTAGGATCACAACACAGTTCTTCCCCTGCATAAGCTTGACGGAGTTCAAGCAACACCAAACTAGGCAATTTCTGGAGGGCCTTGAGAGGATCACTTTTCAGATTAGAATATTGAAGCACTAGCTTGGAAATATACTGGAGTGAAGCTATCCATCCTGGTAAAGCTGGAAGACTACATTTGAGATATAGTCGTTGGAGATATTTCGGAGGAGATGAAAAAGAGTCAAATTGTAAGAATTCAGTTTTGTTTAGTGAAACAAGATACAATGAAGTAAGGTGTTTCAACCTGTCCAAAGTATAACATAGATCCATTCCCTGCTCTTCTCTCAGCTTTAAAATGCCCAGCCTTCTCAACGAAGTTAGCTTCCCCAACTCCCTGACTAACTCATAATCTTCATTCACTTCGACGCTTCCCAATTTCTGCAGGCTCGTCAACCTTCCTATTCCTGATGGAACTCTCATTCCATGAGTGTCTGGGAAGAACGATGATGGCTGGAAACTGTGTCGATAGTTACGGAGCTGGCAAAGACATGTCAATTGTGTGATCCCAGCAGGCAAAGAAGATACAAAACTCCTTTTCAAATCAAGTATTTCCAAGTACTTGAGCTTCCTTATGGTATCTGGAAGCTCACTTATCATGGTCCATCTCAAGCTTAAGTATCTCAAATGAATCAGTTCAACCAATTCAGGTAGGAAGCTGTAAAGGGGAGCTCGATCTAAATTCAATACTCTCAGCAGCTTGTAATTGCGAAAACCATGCTCGAAAGAATAATGTGAAGAAAATGACAACAAAGACCACAGATAAGGAAATCTCATATCTGAATGTACTTCCTCAGAGTTTTCATGGATTGATAGACGCCGAACTTTCTCATTCTGGCCGATTCTTGCTCCGTTTGCTATCATAACAAAAGATTCTTCCCTGGATTTCATTTGAATGATTTCTCGCATTAGATCATGAACACGACATGTCTTGACCCTATTAAAATAATTCATCTCCACCACTTGGATCAAACTCCTATTCACGAGTTCATTAAGGTATTCCTCTGCTACTTCCTCCATTGTAAAGCCTTGCTTCTCTTCCACAAACCTTTCAACTATCCATAACCGGATCAACTTCATTCTTTTTATCAAATAGTCCTCTGGAAATACACTTAAATACAAATAACACTGCTTGAGGTAGTAAGGAAGATCATCATAACTTAGTTGAAGTATTCTACGTAGACTCCCAAGGTCGTTGTTACTTTTCAATTCTGTAGCTAGGCAGTCATGGACTTTCTTCCATTCCAAACCTTCATTTTTCTTCTTCGACAGTAGGCCTCCTATTGCTACAATTGCAAGTGGCAGTCCCTCACACTTCTTTAAGATATTTCGAGACATCTTTTCCAGTTCTGGAGGGCATACAGCCTTATGTTCCCCTCTAAAGGCTTTCATACAGAAGAGGGTCCAAGCTTCATTTTCTGGTAAAGCTTGGAGTTCATAAACATGACTACTGTTCTCTATAGATTCAGCCAAGTTACTTAAACGTGTAGTGAAGATAATTCTACTACCACAGTTACAATCAGGAAATGCATACTTTATTGTTTCCCAAGCGTTTACAGTCCATACATCATCCAAAACAATGACATACCTCCTTCTCTGTAGATAATCTCTTAGAGCATCAATTAATTGGAGGTTAGTCATTGATTGCAAATTATCCGGAACAGGTTCGTTTGCTGTCACCAGAAACCCCTGCAGAGCAACTCGTAGAAGCTCCGTGGACGCAAATGATTTGGAAACTGTAACCCAACAATGGGTATCAAAGCTTCTTCTGATGGGTTGGCTGTCATAGACTTTCTTTACGAGGGTTGTTTTTCCCAACCCACCCATTCCAACCACAGAGATACTGGAGAGCTTTTCTTCTCCTTCTACAAGCCACGAAACCAGTCGATGTTTTGGGTTCTCAATTCCCACGACATCAGCTTCATCTAAGTAAAGAGCAGCTAACCGGGGATCATGCCATTTCTCTACGGTAGCACTGGAGGTTGATGGCATGTCTATCCTATTCAAAGAAAATGCATTTCTTCTCTCTGAAATGGCTTTCACCCTTGCTTTAATGCTTTGTAACTGGACTGCCAGCCGGTGCCGCGCACTTAATTTACGGATGGAACGATATGAATTGCAAAGATGATGGGTAAAACCACTCCCGTGAGATGGAGCAAACCGGAGCATGAACTCTTCAAGAATGTCCTCAGCATCATAAGCCACATCTCTCACTTGTTTGACCCAGGCTCTCAGTCCTTGATCGCTCTCACTCCTTTCTTCCGCATCCTGAAGGAAAGATTTCATGCTATACAAATCATCCTGTAGTTCAACGATTCCCCCTCTAACTCCTCCCAAGAACCGTGTTTCTTCTGCCACAAAGGAAGCCAGTTTCTCGAGCACCACCTCCACTGCGATCATGGCCATGGCTTCTTGCTCCAGAATCACCAATCCCGATCTCTTTTCTCTCGCCAAATTAAGGCCTCACATATAGTCAGATCGATCAAATGCTGTATTCCATACGTGTTTTCACATGGGCATGAAGCTACCAGGAACTCTATTTTGACAGGGATACCCCACCTAAACCTTTGACGAACTCCTTATAAAATGATCAAAGTCTTTATCAACAAAACACAAGTGGCCTTGACTGTCGGCGGACATATAATAGTTTTTTTATTGTTTTTTTCACAGAATAATAACTAATATATCTTTTGAGGCAAAAAATAATGCACGGTAGGTAGGAGCATTTTTTACCTATTTTCTTTTAAAAATACGGTAAAATAATTAAAATATCATTGAATTTAGAGATAATTAAATTAATATTTTTAAAATTTTTAAATAATTTTGATACGATAATATCAAAAATAAAAAATATAAAAATATTATTTTAATACAAAGTGTATATTTAATACTATAGAAAATAATATAATACTAATATCATATTCTATAATACTACATTGCTAAATATTAGTAAGGTTGTGGTTTGAAAAGATATATTTTTAAAAAATTTATAAATTATAGTTTTCATCGAATTCAAATTTAGACTATAATTTAAATGAAAAAAAAGAAAATCAAATAACTTTTAAAATTATAATCATTATTAAAACAGCTCCTATCACATTTCATCACAATGCCAAATGGACGCACGCAGACATGTTATCGTTTGTCCTTGATTTTTCAATCAAACTGCTGATTCTCGTAAAAAAAAAAAAAATGACATAAAATTGAAGGTTGACGTCAAGCCACATATGCACCCAAGACCTGCCTCCATCAAGCGCCATGTGTTCTCTTTCGCCTTGGAAGTTGGACCGTGCTCTTTTTTTGGTAGCGAAGGAAGAAGTAGAAAAACTGAAGCCGATCCTTCAAGAACCCAAAACTCTCTTATGATCAAATCACCTAAATGACTCCTCTTACTTCACGTTTGATCCAATCAAGAACTTCCCTCTCCAAATTATAGTACGTTTCGTTTCGTTTCATTTCTTGGGTTTTTTGTTTCTCCTGCTATGTCAAGAATTATTTATATTGATAAGTATGTAAAATTTATTTTTGTGATTTATTTTCTATTTAGGGAAAAAATGGGTTCTTTCTTTAAAATTGCGTGACATTGATTTCTTGTAAGATTACATTGTGTTATTTACTTGTCTCTTGAAGGGAATTTTAAGAGTTAGTGATTTCCTTAAAGACATGGGGTGCTTTTGATTTGAGAATTGTATGATTGTGAGTGTTTAGAAGCTTCTCTTTTTATTGGAAAATGCCAAAAGTGAAAAAAAATGGATGTTTTGGGAATTGGCAATGATCCTCGGGGGCTTTTCTTCTTTTATTTGCATGCAGATATTTTGCGAATGGAATAATTGACGGCAACTGAATGTATGATTTTGTGGTGTTACCAAATGTGAAGGTGTTACATTTTCTGATTAGTTTATATTTTTTTTTGAATTAGTACAATTGCTGCATCAAGAAATGGGAGATATCTATCAACTGATTCTAATAAGGTTGATGAACCCTTTAAAGTTGAGGAGGCTGAGACAGTGCATGTACCTCCACCCTCGACAGAGAAGGTATGCTGGATAATGAACCATAGTTGGCGCTTTTGATATCTTCTAGTTTATTGTTTTGTATGTTTTGATTGGTATGCTAGCCAATGCAGTTGCTTGTATTGGGTGGAAATGGATTTGTTGGTTCTCATATCTGCAAAGAAGCTGTAGACCGTGGCTTAACTGTTGCTAGCCTGAGCAGGTATTGTGATCCTCTAAAGCTGTAATTTTTTTTTTGATAGTTGGTTATTCTCAGTTGATGTCTAATTGTTCATGTACCTTTCAGGTCTGGTAGGCCATCGATACATGATTCATGGGTTAACAATGTGATTTGGCATCAAGGTTTGCATTGTTATATGGTGCTTTCTTTTTCTCTCCATGCTTTTGATGTCGTGATGCCTGTAAACTTTTGTTTCTAACAGTGTTCTTTCTCTAGGAAGCCTACTCTCATCTTATTCATGGACGGAAGCTCTAAATCGGGTCACCTCTGTTGTATGTGATCTCCTCACTTTTCCACCAAAATAACATTTTTTTTGTGCGCGCGCACATGTGTGCAACAGTGGTTTTGCTACACAGGATGTGATTCTTCTTCTTCTCTTTTAATGAGTGATTGCTCTTTTCTGCTAATTTGCGTTTGCTTTCTAGATTTCTTGTGTAGGTGGTTTTGGCTCACAGTCTTATATGTATAAGATTAATGGAACTGCAAATATTAATGCAATTAGAGCTGCTTCAGAAAAAGGTATACTTAAAGGAAGTTAAGTTTTTTCTGCTGTTTATTTATATAGTTTGTTCTTGCAGCCTTGTGGTGATTCATAACTGATGACTTGTGCATAAGTGTTGGAAAGCTGTTCCAAATAGAAGCCCTCAGAGGCTTAAGTCTGTTTCACAGTTGTTGTAAGAGGGAATCCTAGTTCACGTGAAGTTGCTCCACCCATTGTTAGAATTTTCTCTGAGAATGGATCCTTTATGATGAATCTTCTCATATTTTGGAGTTACGAATAAATTAGGTATTCTAATGGTCATAGATGTCATGCAAAGTTGTGGTTTTGTGGATATTTGTGAATAAGCGAAGGAGAGAATTTTAGGCACTGTGTTTCTTTCTCAATTTCTTATCGTTAGTTATTTCTTCAATCATCCTCAAAGGAAGCAAATTCTAGAAGGCATTTTGATCTAGCACGGTCTTTGGTTTTTCATTTCATAGTACATCTGCAATCTAACAGCATGTTGTGTTACACTGATAGCAAAAGAAAACTTTTTCAAGTTTTGTGAATTTTTATATCCTTGTACATGTTTTTGGCCCCACCAATAAGTTAGAGAGTAGGTGGTTCCATTTCTACCATTTCCTTTTTCTTTTTGGTTTCAGTGAGGGGATGTTGTTGAACTCATAAATATCCTGGGAACTTGCGTGTGGCCTACCAGCTGAGCTACCTCCCAATTTTTACTTATTTTAGTGGATTGGATTTGATAGTTGATTGCTTATTTGCTATAGGTGTTAAAAGATTTGTTTACATCTCTTCTGCCGACTTTGGCTTGGCCAATTACTTGCTGCAAGGATATTACGAGGGGAAGGTACTATTTTCATTTCTTGCTGTCGAATCATGTCACTTTAATGCGAAAGTCTGGCATGGCACATCTACATCTTCTGTTTTCTGGAAACAAAGACTGTTTTCTAAAGCTTTAAAAAAACTAGTTTGTATTATACATAGATTCAGTTTGATTTCTGTAACACATATTTTGATACTAAATAGTTATATCACAAGAAGAATCAAAACTTTCAAGTGTCGTCATGATATTTACTTTTCCCTTTTCTTATCATTCTTACCTCATTAAGCATTTTACTTGTGGTTTGTTTGAAGTAGAAAGCTGCTGAAACAGAGTTATTGACCAAGTTTGCATACGGAGGTAAAGTTTTTTCTTTTCATTCTTGTTACTTGTACTCTTTCTATTCCTGTCATAGAGCTGTCCTAAAACTTTTGGATCTGGAAAGTGGTAAAATTTCCTTCAGGTGAAATGCTATTATGATTTATTGATTTCATCCTTCATATCTTGGTACTCCTTTTGTTGTATTTGATTTTCAAATCTTGCAGTTTAGAATACCAGTGTTTGTAATGATTAGGAATGTGGATATATGTCTCCCTTGTAGCTGACAGCATATTAATATCTTATGTTATGGATTATAGTAACTCCAAATCTGATGAAATGTTTCATGTTTCCTTGTTTAGGAGTGATTCTCAGGCCTGGGTTTATTTACGGAACTCGCAATGTTGGAAGTGTTAAGTTACCTCTAGGTGTGATTGGTTCTCCATTGGAGATGGTAAGTTCTCGTGCTTCCTTCTCGTATATTTATCTAGATTGCTAGGTTATCCCGAACTACACTTGAATGATATATATCCATGCTGCAGCTTTTGGCAGCTTTAGGTTTGCGAAACAACGGCATACCCTGCGATGACTTTTCAAATTCTCAATATTATTGGTCCTCATCTATGCATCTTGCAATTTGTTCCTAGTTTTAGGTCTTTAAGCACCTATGCAGACTAGTTCTTAGAACTCTTAAGGGAATAAAAGGAGGTTGCAACTTTGTCTTATAGGAGCATTCTAAGATTGCAGTCACCAGAAATCAAGTTTCAAGGAGTGTTATGTTGCCATTTTATCATTTACATGGGAGAAATGCTTGAAAATGTGATATGGAGGATTTGTAAGCTACTGTATTCAATCCTGTTATTTGGAGGTTCATTGTAATTTATGAATTGCAATCCCGCTGCAGGTACTTCAACATGCAAAACCACTCAAACAGCTTCCCCTTGTTGGGCCCTTGTTCACTCCCCCTGTCAATGTTACTGCTGTGGCAAAAGTTGCAGTAAGGGCAGCAACTGATCCAGTTTTCCCTCCAGGCATCATAGACGTTTACGGAATACAGCGCTATAGCCAGCAAGGGGCAGCATAGATTTGTTGATCTCTCTCTCTCTCTCGTATTTACCCACCAAATATAGAGTCCGTTCATGAATATGAAGATTTCATTTGTTTTCTTCTTTGTAAATTCTCAAGATGTTAGCTGTTGGACTTGTAATATTTGGTGAACTGGAAACGAAGCAAGAAACGGTTCCATTAACATATCTGATGAAATAAAATCTGAAATCACAGAATAATGTCATTAATTCCCTAGTGCATGATGAATCAGTTCTTGGATGATCGCATTGTATTATCACCTTTGCTGACGCTCTCTTCTCTGAAGTGCTCAGGGCTGCATTCCTTGAAATTCTGGAAGTTCTTTGATTGCTATGAGCTCCATTCCAGTTTTCAAAAACGTTTTTTAGACACTGATATATGATATATAATATGAACTCGAATTGCAAACTTGAATGATAAAATTATAAGTAAAATATTTTAAATAATTATATATTAACAATTTTAATTAAGTAGTAATTAACAATATAATATAATAAAAATAAAAATAAAATAAACACTAGAAAAATCTAAACATTTTTATTTTATTCACATAGATTTATCTATTTTTTGGATAAATCGATTCATTTATTTTGTCATTTACAAGAAATGAGTTTTTTAAATTTTGATTAATTATTTAACATTAATTACTCTAAAGATCAAGCATGTCAATTTATAATTTTTATTCTATATATTTGTCAGCCAAAACAAAGTAATATATCAATTGATATGTTAATAATTTACATAAAAAATTGTGAAGAATAAATAGGTATTTTAATTTTACGAAAATGAAATCCACAAATAACTTGTATCATTAAAAAAATTATAATAATTATAGTTAAAATCAAGCCTTTGATTATCAAATTGAACAAGTTTTGCAAGATATAAATTTAAAACAATGAAAATGTTAAGATACAGATTACTAGAATACAAAATTTTATATTTTTTTCAAACTCGTAAAATCGATCTGATTTGACCGACTTTACTGAGTTTGAACGAGTTTGACCTATTTTACTAGTTTTCGAGTTTTAATCTGATTTGACACGTTAGATACATGTTGACTCGTAAAATCGTAAGATTTTAAGAGTCAACTTGTTTTTTTTATAATATTGCTCCATCCATTTAAATTTATCTATTTAAACGATACTGTACGTATTAATTAATAATTATATTAAAGTTAGTATCATAATTAAGCTCTAAGCCAAACATATTCTCTTCAAAATCTATAGTTGTAAATACAACGACAGTTATAATTATGAAATATTTTGAAAAAAAAATATTGGGTAATGAATTGGGTGGGCTACCTGGCTTGATCAAGTGGTGTTATTTTAAGATTTTTTTAAAAAAAATTAAAATAATATTATTTTAAATTTATTTTTAAAAAATTAAACCAAGTTATAATAGAATAAATCGCCTGTTTTAATTTCAAACCTAGGGGTCCTGTGTAACCGGGTTGACTCCTCAGCCCGGTACCCGGACTCATATTGCCACTGTAAGAATAAATATTCGTCTGTTAAGGGAAAAAAAAGTCAATATTGGTTCTTATAAGAGGCCAAAAGGCCCAGAACAGATAAATTTGCGAAATTTACCGGCAAGACAGAGAGGCTGACTTCGAGCATACAAAATCAAAGAAGCAAAAGAAATCGGGAATCAGAGAGAACAATGAACAACACGAGCAGTAGTAACAGTCAGCAACAGCAGCAATCAAGTGAAGCAAGGCACGATGATGATGCCGCTCTCACTGAATTCCTCGCTTCTTTAATGGATTACACTCCCACTGTGAACCTTCGCTTCTAGAAATTCCTTCTTTTTTTAGCTTAAATTTCTTTTTTTTTTCTTAATTATTTTTGACACTGTGATGATTTTGGTGGTTCAGATTCCTGATGAATTAGTGGAGCATTACTTGGCTAAAAGTGGGTTTCAATGTCCTGATGTCAGATTGTAGGTACCCTTTTCTTTTTGTTCCAAAAAAAGCATAAATTAATTCGTTATTGTTGCAGCTGAAATGGGTTTGTTTTTGAATTTGGAATAATGGGTTGTGTTTTAATTAATGTGGTTTGTTTTAGGGATTTGGAATTTCTTTTACGTTTATGGGTTTTTTTTTTCCTTTTTTTTTTTTGCAGGGTTAGATTAGTAGCTGTTGCGACACAGAAGTTTGTTGCAGATGTTGCAACCGATGCTCTTCAGTATGTATCTGTCCAGTGTTTTTGGTTTTGATTTTAATGGATTTTAGCATTTTTATTAATTTTGATGTGTGTGTGTGTGGGGTGGAATGGGGGAGGGGGTTAGGGTTTTTGAAGTGGAAGATCATGTCTAGGGTTGGAGCTGAAGATGGTGGCAACTGTATAAAACTATTATCTCTTTTGGGGAAATGTTAAGTAAATTATCTTCTTGCATGTTGAGATTCTGGACTTGACCCAACTTGCTAGATTCCTGGTTAAATTTATGGTTAGAGCTCTTGTAAAATATGATCTGTGGTATAAAAAGCATGGAATGGAAATGGTTAATTTTTTTTTTCCGAGTGCTGACAGCTGATTCAACATCTGAACTAGGAGTTAATTGAATTGTAAAGTTTCTTTGTGTTCGCAAAAGGGATTGTTTAAAAAATTTCAATGTCCAATTGATAGTGTCATTAATTTTATGCATCGATGCTGTAGGCAATGCAAGGCACGGCCGGCACCAGTAGTTAAAGACAAAAGGGACAAGCAGCAAAAGGTGCTACAGTAGTCCCATTGCAATCTTATGTTTGTTTATATAGACTGTTTTGGACTGGTCATAACTTTTTGTGATTACAGGAAAAGCGCCTAATTTTGACAATGGAGGATCTGTCGAAGGCACTGAGTGAGGTAAGCCCAAAAAATTGTTCTGTCTCATTCTTTCGTTAGGCGGGCTTAGTTTCTATGTTATCCCTTGCCATAATTATATTGTATTTTCTAAGATCTCAGGATGCATGATTCCTGCATGCGATTTAGAATTTCAGTTAACTTCAACCTGAAAATAGATGAGCATTGTGATTGATTATTTGGACAGTCGTGAGAGCTGGAAGATTTGAAAATAATTTATTGAAATGACTCAGTATGATATCAATCTCATTAGATTCTTTTACCTGCCAACAAAGGACAAGTATCTTCTTCTCTCATTGCTCATTAATGCATGCCCGCCACTTTTGAAGCTATGCTGTTTTTATTTTCCACTTCGACTTGAAGTAGAATAATGGATGCTATTCAACGTATTGATTTTCTTTAACTTGACTTATTGGGGTGATTGTTTTAGTGGGCAGATAAGAATCCCTTGATTTGCTGTATAATTTATTTCACAGAACTTGTGCATGATAGAGTATAAGAAATGAAAAATGATTTTGAAAAATGCAACATATTGTCGAATCTTAATAGGACATGCATGTAATAACTGTGCAAGGGATGGTCATATAATTGGCTTCACCTGCTTGAGAAAATTGTGACACTAACTACTAAGGTCTGCACTTAAAATCAGTTCCCACTTCCCACTTCCCACTTCAGTTTTCTTTCTTATCTAATAATGTTGATTCTTTGTTATAATTGAATGAGCAGTATGGTGTAAACGTGAAGCACCAGGAGTATTTTGCTGATAGCCCATCGACTGGGATGGATCCTGCTTCAAGAGAAGAGTGATTTGGGCTAAATTTTTATAATAAGATTGTGAACTTAGTTTTGTATGTCAAGTCCATATACATGTCTGTATCTTCATGATAGCATCACTGCTGGTGCTAGTTTATCATCTCTTTACCTCCGGATTTTCTGTTTCTTCCTATCTGGTTGATGCTATTCATCTTTGATCTTTGTCCATCTTCAAAAGTAAGAGGGAAAATCCCAGACTTTCCCTAAGTTTTCTGGAATTACAAGCTCCATCCATAAGTTTTTATGTTTGACAGAAACCCTCTCAAGTTTTCAACCCTACCGAGGTATTTGTCAAGGTTTCTGTCAAATTTACATAGTACAGGGTTGGAAACATGAGGGGGTTGCTGTCAAGCATAAAAGCATTTGGATGATGCTTGTAATTCTGCAAATACTTTAGAGAAGCATTCGTAATTCACCTCACCTCTATTACTAAATAGTGGTTTTTATCAGCTCTGTGTAAGTTTTTAGCCTTAAAGTTGCTGCCATGCTGCCCCAAGTCTTTTCCCATTCCCTAGCCAACTAGAAACTCTCCAAATTGAGTAGATGCTGATATTTCTATCATGGATGGTGATTCTGACAGGCTGACTACAGACCTATTCAACCTGGGGGCTAGAATGGTTCAGGTCAAAGAAAAAATAAAGAAAAAACCTGGTCTTTAATCTATTGAAATTTTTTTTTGATTTTTCTTCGAAATTTCAAAAGAAAATATGTTAAACTTGGGATGTTGAAAAGAATAATGCAGTGGCATTTACAAAAAAGTTGCTATTTCCATCTCCCAAAATTTCCCCGTAAACAGTAAACAGTTGGGACCCTAATTTTTATCTCTGGATACCGCTCAAACCGTGGATGTAAATCAATAAATTTTTACTCTTCAATCAATCAGCTAGCTAAATTAAAATACAAGTATAATGATCAAGACAATTGAATTCATGTATGGACTTTGAATAGTTGAAAGTCGACCTGTCACACATCGTGCACAAGTAAGGAAAATAATTATTTTTTTACGTTTCTTCTACTTTGCTTCTAGACTCACATATCTTCCTTGCAATCATCAGCTACAGTTCGTTAGATTGCCATATCGTGAGAGAAAATTCTGACCCTTGACAAAATGAAAGAATCAAACCCTAGAGAACAACTGGCCTCCGTCGAAATGCTGGAAGGTGAACTTGAGATAGTGATGTTCCTAAAAACAAAGGATGCTTCCTCTAGAGAGCCTTGTTAAATATATAGATTTGCTTACCGTAATCTTAGTGAGCAGCTGACTGTCTGACACAAACCTTGTCTTGAATAGTAGACGATAACGCATGCAAGGTTTGATGACTGTTTACCAAGAAGAGAGTTTGAAAGGAAGAGTCTGAGCCATGAACGTGTGTTTTGCTTCATTTGCGAACTCTAATCGCCTTAATCATGCAAACAAGATGCATGACTGGCACAAACCTTGTCTTGAATAGTTGACAATAATACATACAAATTTTTAAGACTGTTTACCAAGAACAAGATTGAAAAGGTAAACTCGAAGCCATGAACGTGCCCTGAAATTTAATTTGTTGACCAATCAATGATCATTAATTAGACGGTATTAAGACTTAACTGAATATTAACTGAATTGAATTTGGGTTACGTAGGGTAAGATTTTTGTTTGGTTCCAATAAACAATCTATCTTTAAGTAAAAGCTGTTCTTTTGGCTGTAATAGCAAATGTGATGCCAATGTAGTTACAAGCTTGAGTATTCTATGGTCATTAACTACATTTATTTTGATTCAGTCAAGGTAAACGATGATGAAACGTTGTATCTTTATAGAGCTGTGCCCTTATAAGTAAGAGTCCTTTCCTTTCTAGATTAATCCACGTTGTATCTTAGTTTTCTCATGCTCCTGTTCTTTCCCTGTGTTCATCTACTCTAGTCATTTTGCTTTTGACTAGTCTGTTGGTTTTCTCATGCTACATATTTTCCATTTGATCCTTGTTGTCCTCCCTTTTTATCTAAAAAATATAAGAAAAAGCTAAAACTGTCTTCTAGGCACACAACAAGATGAGAAAAAACCTTTCAAATCCTGTTCCATCTTTCTTTTTCTTTCTTTCTTTGAAGTTTTTCTTCGTAGCCATGGGGGTGGCCCAAGACACAACATCTATCCCTGTGAATGTTGGTGTCGTTCTTGACTTGGATGATGTTTTGTATGGAAATATCGGTTTGAGTTGCATCAACATGGCCCTTTCAGACTTCTATGCCAGTCACAGTGACTACAAAACCAGACTGGTCCTCACCACCATAGACTCCAAGAGAGATGTTGTTGGTGCAGCTGCAGCAGGTTCTCTCTGCCCCCTCTCTATTTCATCAGCAGCATGCTCTAATTCCGAATCACTGTTTAATATTTTAGACCTATGGTTAACCTTCTTGTGCAACAATCTAGTGATGGATATTGTATATCTGCTTTACTTAAATGAGGTGATCAACCTGCAAGGCTGCCACCTCTCTTTGTCTGTTCATAGGAATCCACCTAAAAACCCAGGTCTTCATAAGCCACGACTAGTTGCTTTTAAAAGTCATCTATGTAGGCTGTGTTCTCTCTGTGTTATGATATTGTAGACTAGATATATTCTACTTCACAATGGAGGCGTTAGAACTGGTCTACTTGGTACTTCATCACTCTGCTGCACAAAGATCATTGACTTCACAGAAGTATTAAAAATTCAAAAGGAAAAGACATGCTACAAAATCTTTGTTTGGGAACTTGTGGTTAGTGTATATGATTCAATACCACTATATTCTTGACATCAAAATTCTTATCTTATATAAAGCACTAGCATGCTTTCACTAGAATTTTCCATCAGTCTTTATTGATTATGATAGCAAGATATCAATTATAATTGTTCTTTCTTATCCCCTTTTAAAACACAGCCCTGGATTTGATAAAAAATGTGGAAGTGCAAGCAATCATAGGGCCAACTTCATCAATGCAAGCCAAATTTGTTATTGAACTTGGAGAAAAAGCTCAGGTGCCCATCATATCATTTTCGGCATCAAGTCCATCTCTTACTTCAATCAGGAGTCCATATTTTTTCCGAGCTACACAAAATGACTCGACTCAAGTGAATGCCATAACTGCATTAGTTCAAGCCTTTGGATGGAGAGCAGCAGTGCCCATCTACATTGACAACGAGTATGGAGAGGGAATCATTCCTTATTTGACTGAGGCCTTGCAAGCAGTTGATGCTCGTGTCCCTTATCAGAGTGTCATTTCTCCATCAGCCACTGACGATCATATTGTCAAGGAGCTTTACAAGTTGATGACAATGCAGACTAGAGTTTTCATTGTGCACATGTATCAATCTCTTGGCACTCGGCTTTTTGCCAAAGCGAAAGAGATTGGAATGATGAGTGAAGGATATGTTTGGATCATGACTGATGGTCTGACTGCTGATTTATTGAGTACACCTAATTCCTCTGTCACCGATACAATGCAAGGGGTACTGGGTATAAAACCTCATGTTCCAAGGACAAAAGAGCTCAAAGATTTTCGAGTTCGGTGGAAAAGGAAATTCCAACAAGATAATCCTGACATCATTGATGCTGAGTTGAACATATATGGACTATGGGCCTATGATGCTGCAACGGCATTGGCCTTTGCAGTTGAGAAAATGGAAAATTTTGGCTTCCAAAAGGTAAATGTCTCTAGCAATTCATCAACAGATCTTGCCACTATTGGAGTCTCTTTAAATGGTCCAAACCTTCTTCAAGCTTTATCAAACACTAGCTTCAAAGGCCTTTCGGGAGATTACCTTTTTGTTGATGGGAAGTTACAAGCACCAGCCTTCCGGATAGTTAATGTGAATGGCAATGGAGGAAGAACGGTTGGATTCTGGACACCAACGAAAAGACTTGTGCAAACATTGAATTCAACAACAACTAAAAGTATGAATTCGTCTTCTGTGTCTGATATTTCAACTGTAATATGGCCTGGTGATAACACTGCTGCTCCCAAGGGTTGGGAGATTCCATCAAACGGGAAGAAGTTGAAAATTGGAGTGCCAGTAAAGGATGGCTTCAGTCAGTTTGTGTCAGTGACAAGAGATCCCATCTCTAACACGACAACAGTCAAGGGATACAGCATAGATGTTTTTGAAGCTGTAGTGGGATCATTGCCTTACGCTCTGCCTTATGAGTACATCCCCTTTGCAAATCCTGATGGAGGAACTGCTGGAAATTATGATAGTCTGGTCTATCAAGTGTACTTGCAGGTAAACGTTCTTCATCACCTTGTCTAATTACACTGCAATCATTCAACATAAAATCTGAATCTTGCTTAGGCAGAAATTGGTGAATATCTAATTTCATGGCTACTACCAACAGAAATATGATGCTGTGGTGGGAGATACAACCATCGTCTTCAACAGGTCCTTGTATGTTGATTTTACCTTGCCTTACACGGAAAGTGGTGTCTCCATGATCGTTCCTATCATAGAAAACAATAACAAAAATGCATGGGTTTTCTTGAGGCCTTTGACATGGGACCTTTGGGTCACAAGTTTTTGTTTTTTCATTTTCATTGGATTTGTGGTCTGGGTTCTTGAACACAGAATAAATGAAGATTTTCGAGGCCCTCCTTCACATCACATTGGCACTAGCTTTTGGTTTTCCTTCTCAACCATGATTTTCGCTCAACGTAATTTCCTCTCCTCTTTTAAATTTATTGTCTCCTACTCTTAACATATACGTTACTGATATCTCGAACACCTAGCTGATTTCATCTTTATACTTCACTGATGCCCCTTTTTGAACTATACTTGCAGGGGAGAGAGTGGTTAACAACCTGTCTAGAGTAGTGCTTATCATATGGTGTTTCGTTGTGCTGATCTTAACACAAAGTTATACTGCCAGTTTAACAAGCCTACTCACAGTCCAGCGGCTACAGCCTAAAGTTACTGATGTAAATGAGCTCATTAAGAAGGGGGAGTATGTTGGCTACCAGGAAGGTTCTTTTGTTCCCGGAATCTTGTTAGAGTTGGGTTTTGACAAGTCAAAGCTCGTGATGTATAATTCAGCTGAAAAATGTGATGAACTTTTCTCCAAAGGAAGTGGAAATGGTGGTATTGCAGCTGCTTTTGATGAAGCACCATATATGAAGCTCTTTCTGTCGAAGTATTGCTCCAAATATACCATGATTGATCCCACATTTAAAATGGCTGGTTTTGCCTTTGTAAGTTCACTTCTCTATCTCCATTTTTCTTAGTGGCTCATGTAAGTGCACAGTTTCATATGTCCATATACTTTCAGGTCTTCCCTAAAGGTTCTCCTCTAGTACCTGATGTATCAAGGGCAATTCTAAATGTGACTGAAGAAGATAAAATGAAGCAAATCGCGGATGCATGGTTTGGAAAACAAAGCAGTTGTCCAGATTCCAGCACCTTAATTTCATCAAATAGCCTTAGCCTCAAGAGTTTCGGGGGATTATTTTTAATTGCTGGAATAGCTTCACTTTCAGCTCTCTTAATCTTCATAGTCAAGTTTGTTTACCAGGAAAGGAGAGTCTTGAGTCCTGATGATCCCAGAGCTTCAATGTGGCGCAGAATACAAAATTTGTTCATAATTTTCAATGAAAGGGACCTAACAGCTCATGCATTCAGAAAAAATGAAGTGAATGACAGAAGTGGTATTAATCTGCCTTATGTGGGCGAGCCAAGTCCATTAGCCAATTCAGTCCACACAGAATTTCCTGGAGATCCACCCTCTTCAGAGTATGATTCAACTCCCAATAGGCAAGAATCTCAAGAGTTCGTAATAGATATCGATCAGCTTAACAACCCATCTGAAGAGAGGCGAGCAGCTTTTGACATAGCCTGTAGATTACAAAATTGATTGCTTAAAACTTGTGACACGAGTAGGTATAGTGCTTGCAGCATTGAAAAGTAATTGTACTTAGGGTACATACTAGAGTGCTGATGATTTGAGTTTGAACATCGGTGCAATGCAGATGGCTTTCAGAACAAATGGATTCGATGACATAGCGAATCCCATGTAATTAGAATGATATTGTCACGACCCGAATCCCGGGTCCATGACCGGCAACGCAGGGGCGGTGCTGGAAGGACACCCCGCCCGCGCTAAGCCTCAAAACAAACATATCAAAATAATAATTTATTCAAAAATACGCAGCATTTCATAATCTTCAGAAATATTATATTATTCAAAACTGATGAAACCAAAAGATAGTTTAAAACTCTTCATCAGTAATTAAAACAAAGACAATAATCCATAATACTCATTACATTGTCAAAATCCAAACTTAATTAAAACAAAGTAATAGTGGAGCGCCTAAGACATCGAATCAAACAGCCTTGAAAGATAAGCAAGGCATACCGACTCAAAACTGAAGAAGCAGGAACACTCAACAAAGTTCACCTGCTAGCAGAAACTAAGAACCTGAAATAATATTAAGAATGAGGGGTGAGTTCAACCAACTCAGTGAGGGAATAATAATTAATATACATTTTAGATATTCTTGATATTAATAGTTCGCAAGATCATTTATCTTGATATACATATACATATACATACTAAACATATCATATTATCATATACATATCATATACATACTAAACGTATCATTATAATGTAGTGGACTATATGTCAGAGATCAGATAACACCCGAAGGTGACCAGACCAAATGACACCCGAAGATGACCACTGTGGGATGATCAGTCGCCACAGGCTGATGCCTCTCTCACCAGCTAGGTATACATACAGAATACTATGTGCACACAGGCTAACTACTCTCCGTTAGCATGGAGTTACTGACAAGTCTCATATCAAGGCATAATAGATATTCACATAATCATCAAGAAACGTATATCATATCAAATAGGATTTATTTTGACAGATTGCGAGTGCAAATTCAAGAATAAATGAGTACTCGGAAAATAAGCAACATATATAATTATTCAAGGAATTAACGAGTTGTACTCATTGTATAATCAACATACATATTTACTTATCATATATGCATATTAAAGATTATTCCACTCACCCGGAAAATATAGAACTAAAGGAATGTCAGACCAAAGACCCGAAAATCCTATTGAGGATCGTTAGGAGAACCTACAACAATATGAAAATATACTCAAAAGCAACTCAAACAAGAGATCCCAATGCATAAAATAAAACCAGGTTTAGTCTCCTAATTTTATGGACTAAAACGATAATTTTCCAAAACAGGGACCAAAACGTAATTTTACCAAAATTGGACCAATCTGGAAAATACATAACTATACTGAATTTTTCACCCATAAACCATCCTTAATTCTGTCTAGAACGAACCAGGGACCAAACTGTAATTTTCATAAAGTTCAGGGACTAAAATGTAAATTCCCAAAATTGAGGGACCAAACTGAAAATATTCCAAATCAATTATCAAACTCGGATTCATCATCCTTAACCTCATAATAACACTGTCCAGAATCCCAAAATACAATTAGGGGTCAAATTATAATTTTCCCAAAGTTTAGGGACTAAACTGTAATTTCACAAATTAAGGGACCAAATTGAATTTTCATCATCTTCAACCTCAAACCCAGAATTTCACAGATTACCTACTTTCATCTTCTGATTTCTAACACAATTTCACCATTCAAATAAAATTATAACTCAAAATCATCATCTTTACCTCCAATCTCTCACAATCAACTAATTAACCAATTACCCACAACAATCAACCCATAACCTTCCAATTAATTCATCAATCAAACTCAAAACACAATATTCAAAACCCTAAAATTTATCAAAACAAAAATTAAGGCTTAAAGTACACACATTTGTACATAATCTTACCTTTAAATTTATTTCCTCCAACTCCTTTCCTTTTTCCTTTATTTTCCCCTCTTTTCTCTTCTTCTTCTTTCTCCCTTCTCTCCCACGGTTTGCTCTCTCAAATATTCAGATCTCTTCTCTTTTTTTTTTTTTCTATTTATACTTATCATCTCTTTATACAATTACTACAATACCCTTCATTTAATTATACCAACTTTTAAGCCTCCAAGGGCTTTATTGCCTTTTACCTACTCATTTACTTTCAAAACATCACAGATATCTAGTTTCATCTCACTCTATATTTTATATTTAGATCAAACAATCTTACCTTTGCTTGAACTAGAATAGTCTGCCATTAGCATTATAACTTGATCTTTCTTTTGCATCCATTCCTCTTGAAAGATGTTTCTCATTCCCAACTATCAACTTAAGCAGAAGGCCTTACCATTCATGGTCGATAATTTTCAGCCTGTAACTACATGCCAAAGACAGAATTTGGCACTCTGACAAAAACTGAAACAATCGTTCTCTGAGAACAGTGGATATCTCCTGTCAGACCTATAAATTACCTTCGCACAGTGTCAATTCTCATTTGCAGATTTATGAGAATGCAAACGAACGCACCTGGTTCTGAAAGGATGAAGATGATGGCAATTCTGGTTTTGGTTTCTGTGTTTTCTGCTTGCGTTTTCTTTTTGTCTCTCTCTCTGGGTTTCTTCCTTTGCTTCTGTTTTTTTTTTTTTTTTATTTTGTTGCCTCTGGTTCTGGAGATCAAGGGACAAAAGCGATGGATACTGGTTCTCTGTGTTCCTTCCTTTGTTGTCGGGTTTCTCGTTCTTCTGTTCCTTTGCTCCTGGGTTTCTCTTTCTCCTGTTCCCCTGCTTTTTGTTTTTGTTCCCCCCTCTCCGTTCTGTTCTTCTTCTGTGTAAGCCCCCTTGTGTTTGTTCCCTGTTATTTGTTCGTTCTTCTCTCTAGGAAAAAGCCCCGGTTCCCTCTGTTTTTTTTTTCAGCCTCTCTGTTTTTTTCGTCTGTCTGTCCCTCTCCACCGTTTTTCGTGTTTTTTCCCCTCTGGTTAGTGGCCTTTCTGGCTTTTATAAGGCCAGAGAATGCCATGCGGTCGAAGCTTGGTAACGGCATGCATCATGGGGGCGAGGGATAGTAGCCGTGAGACGTGCCCCATGACTGAAACAGTTTTAGTGACTTTACTGCTGAAACGGCTCTACTGCTGAAGCCGTCTCTGAAGAAGAAGGCAATGAATAGTTTTTTTTTTTTTTTTCCTGAAACGGCTCCGTTTTCCCAATTCAAATGGCTATTTTCCATTTGGTCATTGGCGTTTTGCAATGTTGTAATCAAGCCCCTGGATAAATTTTAATTGGACCCCTGGATTTTAGCGCCATTTACAAGAATGTCCTTGTGTGCTCTGAATCATTCAATTCAGTCCTTAATTGGCTCTAAACTTTGGTATTTCTTCAATTAAGCCCCTAATTTCATTAATTAAACTAATTTCAAGTTCAATTAAGTCCCCAAACTTATCAATTCTTCAATTAAGTTCTTGATTTGATTAATTAAACTAATCCAAAGTTTAATTAAGTCCCCAAAACTTGCAATTTATGTTGTCTTAACCTAAATTTCAATTTATTCTTCATTTATTTTATTTTTCATATACTTATTTTATTTTTTCATCATTATTTATTTTATTTTTAATATTTTTATAAAAAATAAAATAAGATAAAATAAAAATAAAAAGAGTAAAATATTAGGTTAGGCTATGTGTGGATCGCGAATGATTTGGCTGACTGCATCTCTCCCAAGTTCACCAGATCCTTCTGTCATCGATGCATGCAAGGAGTGTTGGGTGTCAAACCTTATGTTCCAAAAACAAAGGAGCTAGAAAATTTTCAGTTTCGGTGGAAAAGGAACTTCCAACAAGATAATTCAGACATTGTTGATAAACATTTATCGACTACAAGCCTACGATGCTACTATAGCATTGGCCATGGCAATAGAGAAAACTAGTACTGCAAACTTAGGCTTTCAAATGGCAAATGTTTCTAATACTTCAGCAACTGATCTTGAAAATCTTCGGGTCTCTCAAAATGGTCCAAACCTTGTCCGAGCATTGTCAAACACTAGTTTTATAGGTCTGACAGGAGATTTCCGGTTCATTAATGGGCAGCTACAATCATTGGCTTTCCAAATAGTTAATATGAATGAAAATGAAGCAAGGAGGGTTGGATTTTGGACGCCGAGAAAGGGAATCACATAAACCCTTAACTCGACAACAAATACCACTAGAACATATTCTACTTCCAAGTCCAGTCTTGCGCCTGCTATATGGGCAGGGGATTTAACTTCTACTACCAAGGGCTGGGAGATTCCTACAAATTGGAAGAAGTTGCAAATTGGAGTGCCTGTAAATGGTTTCGATCAATTTGTGAAGGTGACGAGAGATATCAGTTGCAATATGACAACAGTCACGGGATACTGCGTAGATATTTTTGATGCTGTAGTTGAAGCATTACCTTAATTATGCCATGACTTATCAGTACATCCCCTTTGCTAAGCCTGACGGCAAGTCTGCTGGGACTTACATTAATGATCTTGTCTATCAAGTGAACTTAAAGGTAAAACTGATCTTCTCTCATCTTTTTTCCATACACCGTAACACTATGTTATGCACCACCATATTAGCCTCATACCTGTACATAATGCATCATACCTTACACCGTAACAGAAGTATGATGGCGTGGTCGGAGATACAACTATTATTGCAAACAGGTCTAAGCATGTCGATTTTACGTTGCCTTACACGGAAAGTGGTGTCTCAATGATCGTTCCAATCAAAGACAACAGAAACAAAAATGCTTGGGTTTTCTTGAAGTCCTTGACTTGGGACCTATGGGCGACGACATTTTGTTTCTTTGTTTTCATTGGATTTGTGGTCTGGGTTATTGAACACAGAATAAATGAAGATTTTCGAGGCCCTCCTTCACATCAAGCAGGCACTAGCTTTTGGTTTGCTTTCTCAACCATGGTTTTTGCACATAGTAATTTCTTTCACCTTTTGATTTATAGTACTTGAATTGAAAGTTGCAAGCTCTTTATTTAATCTCAAACAGAGACTTGATGCTTATGATACCTAATGTTATTTATATTGCAGGGGAAAGAGTGGTACCAACTTGGCTAGACTAGTTGTAACCATATGGTGTTTTGATGTTCTCATCTCACTCAAAGCTACACTGCCAGCTTAAGTAGCCTGCTTACTGTTCAGCAGCTTCATCATACAGTTACGAACGTAAACTTGCTCATTAGGAAAGGAGAGTATGTAGGTTACCAGGAGAATTCTTTTGTCCCAGGCATCCTGAAAGACATAGGTTTCGATGAATCGAAGCTTTTGGTGTATATATAGTTCTCCTGAAGAACGTGATAGCTTTTTTCCAAAGGTAGTTGAAATGGTGGCATTGCTGAAGAACGTTTGATGAAGTTCCATATATGAAGCTCTTTCTATCTAAGTATTGCTCCAAATATACCATGGTTGAACCAACATTTAAAACAGGAGGTTTTGGCTTCGTAAGTTCACTTCTCTACCTCTATCTTCTCTTCTCGTCTCCGTCTATATTATTCATGCATGAGCTCGTATATTTTCTCATGCTGGTGTTTTATGTTCGGTGAGTTTCAGGTCTTCCCGAAAGGTTCTCCTCTTGTAGCTGATGTATTAGAATCAGTTCTAAATGTGAAGGAATCGAGGATGCTTGGTTCGGCACGCAAAGCAGTTGTCCAGACTCCAGCACCTCGGTTTCAACTAATAGCCATAGTCTCAAGTGTTTTTGGGGATTATTTCTAATCACCGGCATAGTTTCTTTTTTTAGCTCTTATGAGCACAGAACACTACTTTTGCAGCCTTCTAATTCAAAAGCTTCAACGCAGAGCAGAATTCTTGATTTGTTAAAAATTTTCTTTCTAAAGGACTTAAAATCCCATACTTTCTGTAGAAGTAGAAGTGAACTTGATGCAAGCAGAAGCTAAATACAACATCAAACAAAGAAAGAACACATGGATTTTAATGAACGAAAAAAGTTGCAGATGTGAACTCTAAGTTCACAGGATTTATTTTCTCTAGAATAACAATCCTCCAATCCCTCTCTTTAAGAGGTTTACAAAACCGTAAATAGGCTAATAACCCTATTTCAATAAGGAAATAAAATAAAATAAAAATCTAAAATTACAAAGGAAAGAAGCATGAAATAAAAAAATAACAAGGAAATTCATAAAAAACTACCAAAATCAAGGCCCTGGGGGCGAGATTTTCAAAATCTAAAGATCCGATGGTCAGATCAAAAGTTATAGCCCTTTTGAGTTGTTATTTTGATCTTGTGCGACTATACTTCCTCTTGAGCCTAGACTTGTCATGTTGGTTGTTCATAAATGTATCTGCTAGGCCATCAACGTAATTTGTCTAGGCAGATCCTCATCTAGTTATGACAGACCTATACCTGGATGTCTAGAATCACCTGTTATCGCAAGCCCAACTACATCATAACTGAATCCAAACCACATAGCTATCCCAAGATATCCTCTACTTGCAGATCATAGTGATGATCCAAATCCGAATGCACAACCACCTGATCAAGAGGAAGTACAAAATATTGATCAGCTTATCATCCCGAATCAAGAAAGACTAGCAACTACTGAAGTAAATAATGAAAACAATATTTGAGTTGTAGATTATCACATTGATTGTATGATACATCTGTAACGTTGTAAATAAGCTCACATTATTGGAAGAAAGATACTTGTGGTATAAGATAAAAAAATAGTAATGCAAAGTAAAAAACTCAAGAACCAGAAGAAGATTGAGGTGAGGGTATACCTTTATCAAGCGTTTCTCTCTAGGCTCTCTTAGCTATTCTCTGTCTTTTGTACTACTTAATAATACTGAATTACAAGCCTTTTTATGATAAAGTTTTAGACAATCAATAAATTAAACTAATACAAGAAAATTGTAATTTGAACAGGAATTATATTTCGCCGACTGAACCGATAGACCGTTTCTTAACCGGTCAACCACTTCAACTTATTTCACATGGTTACTCAGTTTCAACTGGTCGACTTGTTCCCAACCGGTCAAATGGTTCAACTAATTTCTAGAAATCAGTTTACTTTCAACACACATTTGCTTGAGAAAATGCAATAATATACTTAGCATACAAATATTTGCTTATCTAATATGGACTCCTTCCTGTAACTAAATGAGCAATATAAGGTGAAAATAAAGCACCAAGAGAAATTTGATGATATGCTATCAACTGTTAGGTATGTTGCCATTAATGTGCAAAGAACCATTAATGGGCGGCACAGGTCCATTGACAAATCACGGCATTGGAGCTAGAGCTGCACCAACCATATGCAACCTACCAAATGTCAAAGTTTGGCAGCCACCATTGTTAAAGAAGAGTTGGAGCTGGTGGCACCATTCTTGCCCATAAATAGGCACCAAGAGAAGAGAATAAGAGAGAAATACATGAGGAGAGAAAGAAGGAGTAGTTGCCAAGGGCAGCAGCCCTGCTGCCTTGTGCAGCAGTGTGTGAGAGCAATGGGAGTAGAGTTTGAGTGAAGTGATCCTCCTCCTCTATGTGTGTTGTAATCCTTTCTCTATCTATCTCTAATAATATGGACTTCTCCCATGGATGTAGGCGATTTGTCGAACCACGTTAAATATTGTGTCCCAGTGTGCTTAGTCTCCAATGGGCAACTATCAGAACATCACCGGTCCGGTCCGAATCCCTAACAATTGGTATCAAAGCATATGGTTTAAAGTGGTGTTTGATTTTTTCCCAAATATAAAAGTTGTTAAAATGATGTTTTGACCATACCACTGTGTAGAGGAGGAAGAGATGAGCACACTGGTGAAAACGGCATGAAAATCAAACGTCGGACATGGCCGCACTTGCCAACACGCACCGACGATGAGTCTGTCCACGTGCATAGACGCGCCCCACGCGTCTTCTTCGCCCAGATGGGCTGACCCGACCCGAATACTAGATGACCTGACCCACGTGACTGACTCGGATAAGAACGACATCATCATGACGTAAGCATGGCGTCAGCATGTCATGCCGGCGACCAGTCAGCTGACACGTCAACATAGTGGGACCCACATGCCACGTCATCAGCCGCGAGCCGAGCTGAGTTGAGCCGAGTTGGAGCTGAACCGCGAGCCGATGGATAGAATCCTGTGTAGCGGATTCTACGTGCAACCGGATCTGAGATTGAATCTAGGCCGTTCATCATGCCAGAATTGTTTTGATCAAATCATAGCCGTATGAAATGCGATTGGACGATTTCAGACTTGTTTCCAGCTAATTTGATCATTCTAAATGCAATGGTATGATCCGATTGTTGAGATTGAGACCAAAAGTGATGGTGGTGAATTATTAAAGAGAGATTGCCTGATGAGGAGGCATCTGTAGGTCATCATGGTGGTCGATGGAGATGAAGAAGAAGATGTCACACACGTTTGCCCAATTATGTATGTTGAACTGCTAAGTGTGGGAATTTTAATTGCCTTGAGGGAAGACAAAATTGGAACACTCTGGACACCCGATCATGTGGACAATTAGAGGTGTAGAGTGGAAATTGATGAAGACCAATCTTGACAAATCTAAGCACTGGTAGTCTCGCCAGATGTTGAGAAATCAGGTATTAAACTAGAATATTCCAGATCATTTGTAAAGAGAAGCCGCAACAAAGCTAGCAAATGGTTGTATATACGGAAAGATAGTGCGATGGATAGATACGGCCTAAGAAGTTCTGTCTAGGAGATTGGGTTTTAAACGGGACCGGTGTGACCCCTCCAATATTTCCTTGGAGCTTGCTTAGTGGAAGGATTATCCATACGGTACTATTTTTTGTATATATAGCGGTTTGTAATGAAACGGTTAAAGATTAGCAAGACGACGGCACAAGGGAACAATTGGGTTCCGTATGTTCAAGGATATAATGGAGTGGTGATTTCTCTAAAGAAGTTAGATTTAGTGACTGTGATTTCTCGAAGGAGAATTGATGAAGACCTTGATAATGGAAGAGAAATACAGTAAAGGGATAAAGATTGGCACCCTATTTTGACCTGGACAGGTGTTGTGACATGATGAGCTGCTGTCAAACATAAGCAAGGAATAAGGAGAAATCTGGAGAACAAAAATTGCATGAGGGCACACTAAGATTGTGCAGGAGTACCCGTAGGATCCAATGAGGTACTGTAATGAGCCAACATGTGCAAGGAAAAGAAGAGTTCCCAGATGAAGCTCAGAATAGAGACTGTGTGAAAAGCTGTGTACAACAGGAAGTCTCTTGTGCTCTTGATGAAGACAACAGGCAAAGACCTTTCCAATGCATGCAAGGATGGAAAGATGAGCTATTATAGAGGCATCTAATTGAGGGGGTGCAAATGCCTGTGATAAAAGGCGACCACCTATAAAAGGCGAAGATACCAAAGAGAGTTGGTGTAGGTGGAGCTGTCAAGCAGAAAGACGCAGAAGCTTCAAACATAGAAATCTAGATGGAGGATTGTGAGGACTATACCTAACTCTTTATTTCTATGTGATTAGTGGAAATAATCTCTCCCATAGTCCACATGGTGGTAGAGAATTTTAAAGCCATTTTGAAGCATCTCAGTTGTAGGAGGATGCGATCGTCTATGAAAGGCGAAGACACCTTAGAGAGAAGGTGTGAGGGCCATGATATGAGCTCCAGTTCAGACCGTTTTATGATAACAGGCGAAGACACCTTAGAAAAGGTGTGAGGGCCATGATAGGAGCCCAAGTTCAAAATGCCCCAGAGCCAATATGATGGCTGGATATGAGTGGACAGATGTATGGATAGCCAATGAAGTGGTTATGATGAGTATGAAGACAAATGCAGGATTGACTTTCATGGATATTGCCCCCATGCTAAAGATCAATGAGCTAGAAGACATTTGCCTTGGACAATAAGTGGGTGACTTGTGGAGCATTAAGACATGACTGCTAGGAATAAGTAGAGGGCGTGCGAAGGTTTCTGGAACAAGTTGACTCTTATCAAAGTGGTGAGCTCGGTAATGACATTGTAATACTCAGAGTATCAAGACAGATATGGATCAACCTTTAATGGGATGCCCCCATGGTTAAAGGTGGAGAGCTACCTGGACTCTTAGGACTAAGAGCGAGAGACTCACGGAGAAGTAAGGCATGGTTCCTAGGGTGGAACAGAGGGCAGACGCAACTCCTGGATGAGTAGATTCTTGGAAGAGTGGTGAGCTCGTGATCATATTGAGATACTCAGATAATGACTGTCGCACTTGGAAATGGAAATTTCCGTTTGAGGGGGTGTTGTAAGCCTTCATGTGAGGCTTGATAAATCATTTCGGACCGAGCATGGTTGATACGCTCGAAGGGGAATGTTGTGTATCCCAGAGACAAGCGTTAACACTCTTCAGATGTGATGTGGCAGACCATCTGGTTTTAGTGATCCTTTGGTGTGAGAAAAGGTATGGCAAGTACCTGTAAACTTGGCCGGAGATGCTCTCAGAATGGTAAGCTTGGAAGAGCTGCAGGTTGCAAGCTTGTGTTGAAGAAGCAAGCGGACAGTTGCCCTAGATGAATGACAAAGGGGGTGATTGTTAGGTATGTTGCCATTAATGTGCAGCAACCATTAATGGACGACATCGTCCATTGACAAATGCAGCAGCTGGAGCTGGAGCTGTACCAACCATGTGTAACCTACTAAATGTCAAAGTTTGGCAGCCACCATTGTTGAAAAAGAGTTGGAGCTGATGACACCATTCTTGCCTATAAATAGGCACCAAAAGAAGAGAACAAGAGAGAAATACGTGAGGAGAGAAAGAGGGAGTAGCTGCCAAGGGCAGCAGCCCTGCTGCCTTGTGCAACAGTGTGTGAGAGCAATGAGAGTAGAGTTTGAGTAAAGTGATCCTCCTCCTCTATGTGTGTTGTAATCCTTTCTCTAGTTATCTCTAATAATATGGACTTCTCTAATGGATGTAGGTGATTTGCCGAACCACGTTAAATATTGTGTTCCAGTGTGCTTAGCCTCCAATGGGCAACTATCAGAATATCACCGGTCCGTTCCAAATCCCGAACATCAACTGGGATGGATCCAGCTTCAAGGTTCAAAGACTGATATGGCTAAATTGACCATTGTTTTGCATGTCAAGTGCTCAATTGAGACGTTCAGAGGATCACTTGAGATGTTTGGAAACAAAGAAAGACAACGAGGACAAATAATATAAAATTCTATCGAATAAGGTTACCTGATTTGAGATTTTCTCTAACCAATTAAAAAACCTGAAAATAAAAGAAAACAATAAAAGTCATAAAAAAATAGGAAATTTGAAAAAACAAATCTCAAATATCACCTATGGTGGTTAGTTTTAAATTTGAACACGATCAAATGGTTGGATAGAAATTCATGGACCTTTTCATCAAGCTAATCACTTCTCGCAACCCATGCCTTTTCCTTTCTTGAGCTCCATCCTATTGGTCCAAAAACATCCTTGCAAGGATATTCAATTATACAAGTTATGACAATCGATAAGAACCAACTGCATCATCAAGTCATAACATATATATGATAGTGAACATGTATCTGGACTTCTGCCACTATGTATTCCAGTACAATTACAAATTCCCAGTAGTGAGAAGTTATCCCATGGACCTGTTCATAACCAAACCAGTTACATTAGACATCCATTACAGGGTTCATTTTACAAACCATTCAGATATTTTTGTACTAGATGAACCTTGTCTGTGTGGTAATGTTTTCCAGTTGTTTTTCTCTCCTACTATCTATCAACGTATGCAGATGGGCTAACCATTCAAAGCCGATCATTTCCAGCTTATAGCTATATGCTGAATGAGATAAAATCTGACACTCTAACCAAAATGAAAGAATCAATACTCCCTCCCCAAGAACAGTGAAAATCTTAATGCAGGAACTCAGATTAATTAGTCAGTGCACGTGGCTGCAGAAATAGATGAGAACTGAACCCGGCATTAGGTAAACCAAACCCCTTGTCAATTATCTTCACATGATCACCCTTTTATTTTGGTATCTACAGTAAGGAATATCCTTACACCTCAACTTTCACGCATCGAGACCGAATCTGAATCTTATGTTGATATTGCAAGTATTGGACCAAGAATGAGACGCCGCAACCTTAATATTGGGCGTTGACTTTGTTTTTTTTTTTTGTCTACAACAACAGGACATGCAGGATGTTTCCTGGAAAGAGAGATATGGTGTCATGCTGTCATTTGCGGACTAGAATTATTAGAGATGCATAGATTTACAGCGATCATCTTTGAATTTCATTCTTCT
>CM027587.2:16523773-16575423 GCA_015852605.2 Populus deltoides
TATTACAACATGAGTTTGTCATTTCATACAGCTAAGAAAATTAGCGAAAAAGTTGTGAATGCTATGAGAGAAGCTCTACAAAATTTATGTGGATTAACTTCATCACCATTACTTTAGCAAAGAACTTATGTTTCATGACAAAAGTAAGCATATTGACACAAGATTTCAATACCACGAGATTACATTACAACAAAGAAAGTTGAAGTAAAGTATGGGAAGACCTAAGATGAAGTCGCAAACATTTTCACTAAAACTACTCAAACATGATGTTTTTGTCAAGACAAGAGATATGCTAGGAGTTATAAAGAAATCAAGTTTAAGAAGGATGTTGAAAAATAAACTAAATTTTGGCTTTTCTGGAAAATAAAAGAACCGCCTAATCGTTGAATTAAAATAACCGATTGATCAGTTTAGAAATGGTCAATCGGTTAAGGTGATAGGAATATTTTTCCTTACTAGTTTAGGTTTCTTTTGTTAAATTAATTCTTAATTGTCTAAGACTTCATGCCTGCAAATAATTTTGTAATCAGAACAGGAGAGATGAAATACGAAAGAGAATAAGAATGTATCTTTTAAGAAAACAATTTTAATGCAAAACATCCTTTCTCTCAAATTTTCTTTGTTCTTTAGGTTTGCTTTTTAAGATTATCTTCTATCGCTCCTAGAGTTTCTTCGAACAGATCTTTCTTGATTTGTAATGACAAGCTGATTGGATATTTTGTGCCTCTCCTCTTGATCGGGTTGTTGTGCATTTGGATCT
Organism: Populus deltoides; assembly: GCA_015852605.2. Taxonomy (NCBI): domain Eukaryota; kingdom Viridiplantae; phylum Streptophyta; class Magnoliopsida; order Malpighiales; family Salicaceae; genus Populus; species Populus deltoides. Next base: position 16,524,534 of record CM027587.2, read on the forward strand.
TTGATCATCATCATTGTCTGCCGGGTGGAAGATCTCCAGGCCTGGATGTGAAGTCCATTTGAATGAAGATTCTGAACAAAACAAGAACTCTGCTCCATGTTGTCGCTCTTAAATCAGAGGGCTGCAAGAGTACTGTGTGCTCGTAAACAAATATGGTTGTGAAGATCATGAGAGCTGAAATTGAAGCAATGCCAGTAATAAGAAATAACTTCAAAACTCTTGAGACTGTTGTTATTAGATGAAATTGAGGTGCTGGACTTCTTGATAACTGCTTTGTGTGCCAAGCCATGCATCCTCAATTTCTTCATCTTATCTCCTTCGGTCAAATTTAGAATCGCCCTTGATACATCAGCTACAAGAGGAGAACCTTTAGGGAAGACCTGAACGAAAAAAGAATGATCCCACAAGAGAAATTTTGTGTGCTCATACACAATGATATATCAGGACAGAAACAAGAAGAGCAGGAGGAAGGAAGAGAAGGATCTTACAAACCCGAAACCGCCTGCTTTAAATTGGGAGTTCAATCATTGTATATTTCGAGCAAATACAAAGAAAGAAAGAATTTGTATATGGCACTTCATCAAATGCGGCAGCAATACCAATTATTTCCACTACCTCTGAAAAGTCGTCGCATTCTTCTGGAGTTTTATAAGCCATAAGCCTGAAAATATCAAACCCAAGTTTTTCAAGATTCCTAACACAAAAGAGCTCTGCGGGTATCCCACAAACTCCCCTTTTAATGAGCTCATCAACATTATTAACTGTAGGCTGGAGCTGCTGAATGGTAAGGCTACTTAGGCTGGCAGTGTAGCTTGAGTAAGAACTAGTACAACAAAACACCATATGGTTACAACTATTTAGCCAAGTTGCTAGCCACCCTCTCCTGTACATAAAGAACATAGGTATCGTAAACATTAAGTCAATGTTTGAGATTGCAGTGCTTTTGAGAACTGGGGTAAAATTAAAAGGTGAAGTGAAATTACTATGAGCAAAAACTATGGTTGAGAAAGAAAACTAGAAGCTAGTGCCTATTTGATGCGAAGGGAGGCTCCTGAAAATCTTCATTTATTCCGTGTTCAAGCACTCCAGACCACAAATCCGATGAAAAACAAAGAAATAAAAGCTTGTGACTCCAAAGGTCCTGGTCAAAGGTCAAGAAAAAACCTGCCATTTGTTTCGCTGTCTCTGATTGGAACGATCATGAGACGTCACTTTCCGTGTAAGGCATAAAATCGACGTACTTGACCTGTTGGCTATGATTGTTATATCTCCGACCACAGCGTCGTAACTCTGTTTACAGTAATGCGTTACCTAAAGGAATGCTGTTGCTAATGTGATGAAGCATAAAAAAGAAACAAGAGAGTGGGCTTTACCTTAAATACACTTCTGATAGACCAGATCATTGTAAGTTCCAGCAGACTTCCCATCAGGCTCGACAAAGGGGATACCATAAGTTATGGCATAAAATGCGTCAACTGCAGCTTCGAATAAAGCTAGTAGTATCCTGTGACTGTTGTCATATTGGAATTGAGATCTGTTGTCAACTTCACAAAATGATTCGAAATTGGCTGACTTGTGTCCTTCTATCCGCAACTTCTTCCCATTTGTCGGAATCTCCCAGCCCTTGGGAATAGAAGTTGAATCCTCGGCCTATATAATGAGGTGCAAGACTGACTTGGAAGGAAAATAAGTACTAGGGGTATTTGCTATCGAGTTAAGGGTTTTTGAGTGAGTCCCTTTCCTCGGTTTCAAAACCCTATCCCTCTCTCCATTTCCATTCATATTAACTATTTCAAAAGCCGATGGTTATAAAATGTCCACTAATGAAGAAGAAAATCTCCGTTAGAAGCCTTCAAAATCTAGTGTGCTTGACAATGCTCGGAGGAGGTTTTGACCATTTTGAGAGATTCCCTAGATTTTCAAGATCAGGTACTGAAGTGTTGAACATTTGCCTCCCGAAAGCCTAAGTTTGTTGTACCAGCTTTCAATCAATGGCCAATGCTACAGTAGCAACCAGGCTTGTAGTGCATAAATGTCTAACCCAGCACAACGATGTCTGACATCTTGTTGGAATTCCGTTTCCCACCGTAAATGCGAAAATCTCTCCTAGCTGTCCGTTGTTGTCTCAAGAAAAGGTTTAATACCCAATACCCTTGCATGAGAACCCAGACAGAAAAGGAACTGGTGAGGTTGAGAGACCACAGTCGGCCCATCAGTCATGGACCAAAACGTAGCCTTTACTCATCATCCCTATCTCTTTAGCTTTGACAGAGCCGAGCGCCAAGAGAGGCAAAACAGGTGCACAATGAAAACTCTTGTTTGCATTGTACAACTCTGTAAAGCTCCTTAGCAAATTTGATCATCAATGGCCGATGGAAAATGACGACTCCGGTAGGGTACATGAGCCCTTCAACTGCTTGCAAAGCATCAGTTAAATAAGGCATATAACCCCTTCCATATTCGTCGTCCATGTAGATAGGTACTGCTTCTTTCCATCCAAAGGCTTGAACCAAGGCTCCAATGCCATTGACTTGACTTGAGTCATTTTGTGTAGCCTGAAAAAATAGGACTCCTGGTGGACGTAAGAGAATCACTCTTGATGCAGAAAATGATATGATGGGCACCCTGAGCTTTTTCTCCCAGACCAATAACAAAATTAGCTTGTATTGATGTTGTCGGTCCTAAGATTGCTTGCGAATTCCACATTCTTTACCAAGTCCAAGGCTGCGATTTACAAAGATGATCGAGAACAAAAGGATCGACTTAGCATTTTTTTTTAATGATTAAAGATTAATGGAATAGATTTGCGCATACTCATATCAAGAATATGTTGGTAATGCACTTGAGGTTGTGGCCCAACGGGTGGAAGGGACTTGTTCCCTTCCTCCGCATCAGGGTTCAAGCCCTATTGTGCACGCCCTGTCATCCTCTCGGTGCCTTCATGTTCATTAGGCTTGCAGGGATGTTCGGTGAGTCCGTGAGATTAGTTATGGTGCAACGTAGTTGGCCCTATGGACACCCGGTTATCAAAATATATATATATATATATATATATATATATATATATATATATATATATATATATGTTGGTAATCCAACCAATAAATCATATCTTTTATATGAAAAAGACTTGAGAAAAAAATCGAAATCAAGGTTCTTTAAATAAGTGACTCATCACTAACAAGTAGACAGATTGAGTACCCTACTAACAGTAAATCATAGCAAGCAATCATTAAGATTTCTCTTGTTACTGCTTTAACTTTTTATCTCCAGCTGGTGGCTAGATTTATGCGGTTGACTTGCAAAGATGGGCAGATCATGACTATATATTTTGCCTCTTTGCATGTGATACTTAGTTGTTATTTAATTAAAAAAATAGCTCGACTAAGTTTGATAATTAATCTAAATAACCTGATGATCTAATAAAAAACTCAATCTGGCTCAGGACTAGGAGTACTGGAGTTTTGGCAAATCTGATGGGAGTCCTAATGGCCTAATTACTCTGTATATGTAAAATGTAGCTCTCTCTCTAAATTCTTATATCTCTTTATCATCTGTCTTGGCTTTGAACAGCTTGGTCATGTAGTAAATTTTTTCTTTAACTTCAGACATCCAGTGTATTAATGTATCTATATAGAAAATATTTTTTTTTATATTGTAGTCATATTCTTGTATTGTAACCTCCACCATTACTATTGTATATTGCCTTACACATATATATAGAAGGGTTACTAACCAATAGGTTAAGCCTCTAATTATTCTCAACTTGGTATCAAAGCTTTCTGCAATCAAAACTCTTCTTCCCTCTATGGATTCTGCTACTACTGCTGCCTTCTCCCCCACCAAACCAGGTTTATGCAGTACGCCAACCACTTTCAAGCTCATTACTAGTTCTTTCTCCCACCGATGAGTAGCCCCACTGTGCAGAGCTTGAGAACCATGGTTCCTTCTCCCACGTTTTTGTCGTCCCTCTTCACATCATGGGGACAACAACTTCTTCTATCATTGCGATGTCCAACACTCATCCAAAGTGAGATTATCGAAGCTTACAAACACCAACTATCTCTATTGGCTAATGCCGATGAAGCCATATCTTCTTGGTCAAGATGTTTTCCGTTCATCCGATGGCTCGGTGCCATGTCCTCCCCTCTCAGTTTCATGTTTAGGTGGTTCTTCTTCAAGAATCAACCCTTTTTTCTTCGTTGGGAAGCAATAGGATCACCTTATTTTATGCGTGTTACTCTCCTCTCTCTCCATGGACGTCTTGCATCTTGTGGTAGATTGTTAGACTTCTTGTATTTGGCGTACTCTTGAGAAAGTGCTCGTTTCTCCATCGAATTCTCGCATTATGCAACTCCATGGGGCTTTTCAAGATATTCGGCAAAGAGATGTTGCTTACTATATACATGCATCACACCAAGTCATTATTTGATGAATTGGCCGCAATTGGTCGACCATCTCTCTTAAAGACTTCAATCTCTATATATTTCATGGTCTTCGTGGCGAGTTTAAAAACTTGGTAACTAGTCTTATGACCAAGGCGAGCGCTTGTCATCTGCGGACCTTCCCTACAACCATCTTCTTACTCATGAATTTCTGCATAAGATTTCTTTTCCATCATTGGCTACAAATCCACCTCTGCGCACACCATCTTTGCTGCCCTCTGCTCATCTTGCCTAGCAACAACACAACTCCAATTTTAAGCGTAACAGAGGTTGTTCCCGCGGCAACTGGCGCTCAACAGCAACACGTACAACATCAATGGCAAGTCTGATTTTCATGGCTCTCATTCTTCTGCTCCCACGGACTGGAAGCAAGGTCATTGGCGCGCGAGCCTGATAGCCCGGCGGTGGGCGTGGGTCTTCTCACCGGTCCTTTGAGCAGAACATCAAGTGTCAACTATGCTTCTCCTTGACCCATCCACACTATGCCCGGTTCTACAGCCAGGGTCACCAGTCCTCTACCCATATTATTGTTGGTCCGGTTTCTGCCCTTACTTGGTTCCCGGACACCGGTGCGAACCAACACGTTACGCCTGATCTTGCGACTCACGGCCATTGTGCACCCTATCTTGGTAATGATCACTTGCATGTTGGTGATGGTAAGGGTCTATCCATATCCCATATTGGACATAACATGTTACATTCCCCTAAACGCACCTTTACATTATCTAATGTTCTCCATGTTCCTCACATTACCAAACCATTGCCATATGTTCAGAAATTTTGTCATGATAATAATGTTTATTTTGAATTTCACGCCTTTGTGTTTTATGTAAAGGATCTCACCACCAAAGCAATGCTCTTTTCTTATCAGAGCAATGATGGTCTCTATGTTCTCTCTAATTCTTCTGCCACCACCATTCCTCAAGCTTATTGGTCTCCTTATGTCTCTACCACTGCTGATCTGTGACATCGTTGATTGGGACATCCTACTTCCTCTATTTTTAATTTGTTAGTTTCCAAAAATAAAATAATGTGTACTTCTAAATGCTTTCTTGTTCAATGTCAAGCTTGTCCACTTGGCAAGTCGTTGAGCCTGTCATTGCGACTTACGGCCATAAAACTATTGCTCCACTTGATTTAATATTTAGTGATGTTTGGGGTCTTGCTCTATGTTCTCTTCGATGGTTTTGCATTTTTGTTATATCTATCGATGCTTGTATATAAAATATATGTGGTATTTTCCGCTTGTTGCAAAATCGATGTGTTTTCTATATTCCAACGTTTTCAAGTGCTTGTTGAGAATCGGTTTTCCGTAAAATTAAATTTGTTCAAATTAATTGGGGTGGTGAATATAATAAGTTAAACGTTTCTTTCAAACTATTGGTATTCATCGAGAAAGTTAATCTGTACTACGCATGAGCAAAATGGCGGTGTTAAGCGTTGTCATCGTCATATTGTCAAACCTGGCCTTACACTCTTAGGCCAATGTAGTGCTTAATTATGATTTTGGAATTATGTGTTTGAATCTTCCATATATCTCATCTATAAGATCCACCGTCGGGTGAGGGAGTGGTGGTTGGCCTTATTAAGAGTGTTGGTTGCTAACTTGTCATACGCGTTTTGGGGCGTCGGGCTCAGATGTGGGCTCGCGTCACCAGGAACAAAACTGTGAGGGCGGTAAGGCCCAAAGCGGACAATATATGGCGAGGTTGGCCGGGCTATTACATTTGCATCGAAGCCCCGGTTTGGGTTCTAGGTGATAAAAAACAAAAAAAAAAAAATGATTGTATTATTACAGGATGGTACAAACCAGAAAGGGTGCAATTACTGACCCCTCCCCTTCGGAGAGGCAAGCTCAAGATAGAGGATCTATGGATAGACGCTCAAGATGATCCTTTAGAGGATAACGCTTCACATGTACCTCAGGTGTCACTACAACCAGTATTGGGGGGATCGGTCGGACTGCGGTGGAAGAAGGGCCTAAACAAGTTAATGCACTTCCTTCCCAGGGACTATGACAACAGGGCATGGAGGGGTGCCCCCACCCGAAGACCACCTGAGCTGCACCACACCATATCGCACCCCTATTTTCCTAGCACAGGTTGTTAAAGCAGTTATAGAAAGCATGTCAGGTACGACTGTTCCAGTGGCTCCAGCACCACCGCCAGCTCCAATTACTCTTATGTCTTCTGATAATATAACTGTGTTGGTAAGGATAGTGAAGAATATGAGGGAGTTGGGGTGTGAAGCTTTTCTGAGTGAGCGAGGATCACGGAAATTGGTGGGTAGGTGTTTAATATCTTGAATATTTTTTTCTTTCTCTGAAACTTTAGATATTTAAATTTTCCCTTGATCAATGAAATTGTATGTGGAATGCTGGTAGATTTTCCCATGATAATTTATTTTGAAAATAGAAAACTTGTGAGCTAGTTATCCTGGAATGGAACTGGTGCCCTGTGAATGGGCTGCTGGTGGACTAGTTATCCTGGTATGGAACTGGTGCCTTGTGAATGGGCAACTGATGACCAGTTATCCTGGTATGGGGCCGGTGCCCCGAATGGAATGGGCGTCGTACCGGTATGGAACTAGTGCTGGTTTGGAACTAGTCTTGGTTTGGGCCGAAGTTCTATGAAGTGGACATATTTAAATTTTAGATTATTGATTTGTGAATAGTACTTGGAAGATGATAGTAAATGTGGAAATTTTGTGAGTAACTAATGTATATATTTATATGTTAATGCAAATGTAAATGCTCTAATTGACCATAATTATATTTTTAAATCATTATGCGAGTTCATCTCAATACCAGCTTCCTAGAGTTTTAGAGTTTACTTCCATTACCAGTAAATCTTTTGGATATGTAAATTGTTGATAATAACATTACTATCTGTATATTTTGGAAGATTATAATGTTGGGTATGTATAAATTTAAATGGATCAAATTATTTAACTTGTATTTGTTATGTAAATATTATCCGATTATAATGGTGATATATATATATATATAAGCATGTAGTTAATATTATTTGTGATAAAGCTGTACTTAAAAGATTATATGATTGAAGGAAGTATATTAAATCTATAATCTATGGTTTGTGTATCATGGTTAAGATAATTCTTTCTTCTTTTTAGCAAAATAATTATTTGTTAAGTTGATATGTTAAAGAAAGTGAAATATTGTTGATTAAGATATGTTGGAGTATAATAAGAATATTGAATTGTGGAAATGGTTGATTAGGGATCCATGTTGATTTTATCGATAACTTAGGATAGGCTAAATTAGGGGAAACTCTGCTCAAATTTTTGAAAAAAAACATCATGAATTTTCAAAATATATTCTTTGGAAAAAATTACGAGGTTGTTACAGGTTAGTATCAGCCAACCTCATCGGCTGTCGGTTTGTCTTGGCCGGGGTCGTCGAGCTCCTTAAGGGGGTGGATTGTAAGATCGCACATCCACGGTGAGGGAGTGGTGGCTAGCCTTATTAAGAGTGCTGGTTGCTAACTTGTCATGCAGCGTTTTGGGGCGTCGAGACCGGGATGTGGGCTCGCGTCACCGGGAACAAAACCGGTGAGGGCGGTAAGGCCCAAAGCGGACAATATATGGCGGGTTGGGGGCTATTATTATCAATCGCATGGCTACTCTTGTCCTTCAAAATTAGTCTCCCTTTGAATGTTTGTTTAATCATACTCCGATTATGATTTTCTCTGCGTACTTTTGTGTTCTTAGGTTATAGTTCCTCGCATCTTGGCTATCGTTGTCTCGATTTTGCATCTCAATAAATATGTCTCTTATCATGTTTGTTTTCATGAAAGTGTGTTTCCTTTTGCACTTTCCAATAGATAGCACACCCCTCGACCACTCCCTCAAAGAAATTAGGCTGAGTTCGACCCAAAATAGTTGGCCAAGATTTGCCTAAAAAAGGGGTTAGGCCGATGTCGACCCAACAATATCTTTTGGGATACTGGGCCGGACCCGACCCAGTATTTTGGTCTGGGCTGACACTAGTCCACCTCAGGAACAATGGACTCTCCACTATTCACTTGTAGAATAGTGGAGGAGGGAACGAAGAAGAAGAATAAGAAGAGGAGGAGGGAGAAGAAGAAGAGGAGGAGGGAGAAGAAGAAGAATGAGGAGGAGAAGGAGCTGGCAGTGGCTCAAGGTGGTGCTGGCGGCGACTAGGCAGATTAAGACAAAGAGAGAGAGGTTATTGTTCTTCTCTTCTTCTCTGTTTGTTTTTTTTTCTGTTATCTTCTCTTGTAAGTTTCCTTCTATTTTATTCCTTGTTCGTTTGTTTGGTTCCTCTATGTTTGTTTCGTCCCCATCTCTCCTATTTTTTTCTTCTTTTTTTTGTCGTTTGTTTTGTTCTTTTCCTTCTTCTTTTTTGTTCCTTTTTGTCCTCACCCCCACCTCCTGGTAAGGAAATATTATAGATATACTTTTGTGTGGTAATCTCCACCATTGCTATTGTATATTGCCCTACACATATATATAGAAAGGGTTGGTTAACGATTAGGTTAAGCCTCCTAATTATTCTCAACTTGGTATTAGAGCTTTCTGTCGTAAGAACTCTTTTCTCCCTCCCTCCCTTTGCAGCCGACCCTATCTTTACTTTTTCTACATGGATTCTACTGTTGTCGCCGACTTCTCTCTCTCCACCAGTGGTGCAGCACAACCGGCCAACCATCCCCAAGCTGTTGCCGGTGGTGTCTTTTCTCCCCCACAGCAACCTCCACTTGCAGAGCTTGTCTCTGATTCTTCCTCCCAAGTCCCTACCATTCATTTGCCTCTCATGGGAACACACACTCCAGCTATTGTTCCTTTAGCGAACACCTACCAAGTCGTTTCGTTAAAACTTACGAACACAAATTATCTCTATTGGAGAATGCAGATGAAGCCATATCTCCTTGGTCAAGGTGTTTTTCACTTCGTTGATGGCTCAGTGTCGTGTCCTCCATCTCATATTTTTGACAGTTCTGCTGGTTCTTCCTTTACCATCAGCCCTTCTTTTCTTCTTTGGAAGCAACAGGATCAACTTATTTTGAGTGCTTTACTCTCCTCTCTCTCCGTGGATGTGTTGCATCTCGTGGTAGATTGTTCTACCTCGCATTGTGTTTGGCGCACTCTTGAGAAAGCGCTTGCCTCTCCATCTAATTCTCGCATCATGCAACTCCATGGCTCCTTTCAAGACCTTCGGCAAGGTGACTCATCGATTAGGTATATACATGCACGACAAAGCCAAATCGTTATTTGACAATTAGTCACTGGTCGCCTCATGTCTCTTGAAGACTTCAATCTTTATGTGTTTTGTGGCCTTCGTGGTGAGTTCAAAGACTTGTGTAACGAAGTCTCATAACCAAGGCGAACCTGTCGGATATCGATCTTCACAACCACCTTCTTACCTATGAATTTTTGTACAAAAACTCTTTCCATTCCATGGCTGCCAGCTCCTCTCTACTATCTTCTTCTTCTCTCACAAGCGCCTCACCTCTCTTTGCCAACACCACGATTTTTACGCTCACCATGCCATGTCTTATCATAACCCCAACTTCAGCCCAATGGGGGGTCGCTCCAAAGGTAATTAGCGTCCCCACAAAGAACCGGCACTCTCCGAACGGGGATAATTTGCTCTGATTGGTGGCCAAACCATCGGAACGTGACTAGGCGCAACTCCGTACAAGGGCTGGTCCGATAAGTAGCATGTACGCTGCCAATTGTGTGCTCGGTTTGGCCACACAGCCCTCATTGTTCACGGTTTCACAATAGCATTCAACATTCTTACGCTCACCTTGCTTTGTTGGGAATATTTCTGCTGCGCCTTGGTTCTCGACCGCACAAATCAACGTCACACCCGATCTTGGAACTCGATCGATTTTGCACCCTATCTTGGTAATGATTATTTGCATGTTGGTGACAGTAAGGACCTTGACATATCCCATATTAGACATATTACATTACATTCCTCAAAACCCATGTTTACCTTATCTAATGTTCTCCATATGCCTCACATTACCAAACTGTTGTTATCTGTTCAAAAATTCTGCCGTGATAATCACGTTTATTTTGAATTTCACGCTTCTATGTTTTATGTGAAGGATCTCGTCACCAAGGAAGTTCTCCTTTTCGGTCAAAGTCATGATGGTCTTTATATCCTCTCCGAGTCTTCTGCCACGTCAGTTCCTCAAGCTTTTTGGTCTCCTTGCATCTTCGCGACTGCCGACCTGTGGCATATTCGTTTGGGTCATCCAACTCCTCACATTTTAAATTTGTTAGTTTCCGACAATAAAATCATATGTACTTCTAGACGTTCTCTTACTCGAGTGTCAAGCTTGTCCTTTAGGCAAGTCGTCCCGTTTGTCATTACGACCTACGGGTCACTAAACTTCTACCCCTCTTGATTTAATTTTTAGTGATGTTTGGTGTCCTACTCCTATGTTTTCTTCTAATGGCTTCCATTATTTTGTTATTTTTGTCGATACGCATACCAAACATATATGGTATTATCCGCTTGTTGCGAAATCGATGTCTTTTCCACTTTTCAACGTTTTCAAACACTTGTTGAGCGTCATTTTTCACTTAAAATTAAATTTGCTCAAATTGATTGGGGCGGTGAATATCGTAAATTAAATAAATTTTTTCAGACCATTGGTATTCATCATTGGATAATTTGTCCTCATACTCATGAACAACATGGCACTGTTGAACGTCATCATCGACATATTATTATCGAACCGGCCTAACCCTTTTAGGCCAGTGTAGTGCACCATTGTGATTTTGGAACTATGCTTTTGAATCATCGATATACCTTATTAATCACATGCCTACTCATGTTCTCCAAAGTAGATCTCCGTTTGAGTATCTGTTTCGTAACACTCTTGATTATAACTTCCTACGTACTTTTAGGTGTCTTTGTTTCCCCTTTTTGCTTCCATATCATGCTCATAAATTAGATTTTCGGTCTTCTCCTTGTGTGTTTTTAGGCTATAGCTCATCCCATCTTGGTTATCGTTGTCTTGATTTAGAATCTCATCGTATTTATGTCTCCCGGGTCATGTTCGTTTTCATGAAAATATCTTTCCTTTTGAGAAGTCTGAATAGGTAACATCCTCACCGGTACCTCCCACACAACATGCCTATCTTCCATCCTTGCACCCTCCTCCATGTTTTCAGCCTACTACTCACCCAACTGGCCCTCCCAACAACCTAATTCTGCCCTCTACCGCACCCCACCAGACCACCCCGCTTTACCCATAGCTTCTGCCACCCCTTCATCCCCATCCCACACTGCCATACTGTCACCATATGCTTGTCTTTCCAATGATCATTGTGCAGGAACAGGTTCTCCATCATCAGATGCGCATGTTCTCCCGGTGCATTGCGATGAGAGCAACCCGCTTCGGCTAGAACATCCCGGGCTACGCACTCACCACTCTGCAGCATCGACGGCCCATCCACTCGCTTCTCGGGTGGTCCGGTGGTCGGTAGACCTCTCTTCATATCCTCTTCAAAGACCTTTCGTGCATGGTCACACTACTCCATGTCCAGCCAGCTCGTCAACATCCCATGGTCCTCCGGTCCAAGATAGCCCAAGACAATTGTCCACCTGCCATCCATAACCTCTGCGCCTCTTTCAACCGAGTAGTTTCACCTCCCTCTCATGAGCCACTTATTTTTAATGATGCTAACAGATATGAGGCATGGCATAGTGTTATGCGTGAGGAAATTCAGGCTTTACACGCAAACAGAACTTGGACCTTAGTGCCGTTTCACCCCTCTATGAATGTTGTTGGTAGTCAGTGGGTGTACAAGATTAAATGCAGATCTGATGGTAGCATTGAGAGGTATAAAATGCGTCTAGTTGCTAGAGGTTTCACTCAGCAAGAAGGTATTGATTACTCTGAAACCTTTAGTCCTGTCATCAAACAGGCGACCGTCAGATTAGTCTTCTCCATTGTCGTTTCGTGTGGTTAGAAAATTCATCAGCTTGATATCATAATGCCTTCCTCAACGGTGTTCTTGACGAGGAGGTCTACATGAAACAACCTCCAGGTTTTGTTGATTCCGCTCTCCCCTCTCATGTGTGCCGCCACATAAATCTCTATATGGTTTAAAACAGGCTCCATGGGCTCGGTACACTCCGTCCCGAATGATTTCCTGTTATCTATTGGTTTCCATGCCTCTAAGGTGGATACCTCATTGTTTATCTTCTATGTTGGTGCTGATATTTGTTATCTTCTAGTCTACGTTGATGATATTCTGCTTACGGGTAGCAACTTTCTTCTGCTCCAACGCCTCATTCAACTTCCTAAGCTCAAAATTTAAGCTTCACGACTTGGGTTTTGTTTATTATTTTTTTGGGTATAGAGGTTCAATCTACTAGTATGGGTCTTATGCTCCACTAGCATAAATATACACTTGACATCCTCACTGAGTCGGTATGTTATCTTGCAAACCTTGTTGATACTCCTATCTCTACATCCAAAGCTACCATTCCCTTGATCCATTATTTTTCCGATGCTACACGCTTTTGTCAAATTATGGGTGCTCTTTAATAACTCACTTTTACACTCGAATATTTGCTTTCTTGTCATAACGTAGTATGTCGGTTTATGCATGCTCCTACATATTCTCATTAGTGCCGTGGAAACGCATCCCGTTATCTTAGTGTACCCGGGCATCCCGTGGGTTGCATATTACTCGCATTCTTCTTGTGCCTTACATGGTTTTACATATGCAGATTGGGCAGGCAGTGTTGAGGATAGAAAATCTACGGGTGGTTACCTTGTGTTCTTTAGTCAGACGCCGATTTCGTGGAAATCTGGTAAGCAACGCACAATTGCTCGCGCTCTTCTACTGAAGCTGAGTACAAAGCCTTAGCCAATGGCACTGCTAAGGTTATTTGGCTTCAGTACTTATTAACAGATCTCCAGATTCCGTCTGCTTCTGCTCCTATCATCTGGTGTGACAATCTTGGTGCCACTTATTTGTCTGCGAATCCTGTCTTTCATGCTTGCACAAAACATGTTGAGGTTGATTATCACTTTGTCCGAGATAGAGTTGTCAAGAAGGAGATTCAGATTCATTTTATTTCCTCTTGGGATCAACTTGCCGATGTCTTCACTAAGCCACTTCCTACTTCTTCGTTTACTGCTTTTCTTTTCAAGCTTCGGGTTGATCCTCCACCCTCAGCTTGAGGGGGCATATGATAGAATGTACTTATATAGAAAATACTGTATAGAAAATATTGTAGACATACTCTTGTGTGGTAACTTCCATCATTGTTATTGTATATTGCCCTACGTACACACTCACACACACACACACACACATATATATATATAAAGGGTTGGCTAATCATTAGGTTAAGCCTCCTAATTATTCTCAACTCTCCACAATGATATTGCCTTTTACTTTTTCCTTGAGCATTGCATTATTTCCAAATTTGAGTTTAGAATTGATTAATGTGTCTCGGTTGGTCAAAATAGTATCCTTGCTCGTCATGCTCGTCATGTAGTTGTTGCACGAGCTATCAATATACCACTCATCTTTCTTGTCTTTAGTGGCAACATGACAGCATTAGAATAACTTCTCTTCATCATCATTCTTCTCACAAAAATTGCTTGGTGATTATTTTTGTTGCGAGAATCCTTTTCTAAATGTCCAAATCATCCACAAGAGTGACAGTGTGGCTTGCCACGGTTTCAACAATCTTTCTTTAGATGATTTGTATTTTTACAAATGCCACAAAAAGGATATTTTCTCTTCGACTGGTTACCTCTTCTTCAAAAATATTATTTTCTTCTAAAAATTTCTCTTGTAGAATTCTCCATAAATCTCTGGGCATTATATCTAGATTTCTGAAACCTTAGATTAATCTTAGACTGAAAAAAACTCTCGACAGAGTCTTCTACATAGCTACTCAATCTTTTTCATGTGCTTCCAAAGAGCCCACTAGTTCAGCTACTGACAAGGTTGCTAAATCTTGCGATTGCTCTATAGCAGTAACTATAAAACTAACTAGAATTTGTTCAACAACCCTTTAATCATAAAATGTTTTTTCCTAGAGATCTCATTTGATTTACTACTAGTTTAATTCTTCCATGATAATCTTTAATAGTCTCATAATCTTTCATTTAAAAGTTCTCTAATTCCCTTCGTAGTATTTGGAGTCTAATGATACGTACCTTAGAATCACTAAGAAACTCCTCTTGCAAAATATCTCAAGCTTGCTTTGCTGTTGAAGCTTTAGTAATCCTTGTTAAAATTGTATTAGCTAGTGACTATTGAATCAAATAAAGAGCACTAGCATCCTTTTGCTCTTTGACCTCTAACTCCTCCTATTGTGCTTCTTCTAAAATAGAGATATTTTCTAGGATGTTTAATCCCTTCACTACAGTATCCCAAAGCTTTTGAGACTTGAAAAGTTTCATCATTTTTATTTTCCACAAATCATAGTTGTTTCCATGAAAAATAAAAAGTGGCATAGAGATAGATTTTGATGAATTTGTGGCGGCTATAATGAACCCTAATGCCCACTTATGATCAGTTATGCTTTGATACCATTGTTAGAAGATGATGGTAGTTTAGAGGTTTTAATAATTAAGGATTGAAATGAAAATAGTTTGATATTTAAGATGCTTAGTTCTAATGGTTTGGAAAAGGAGGACTTAATTTATAGTTTGAAAATGATTGAAAGATGTTGACACACAAAGCAAAACTTTATTAATAGGAAGTACAACATACTAGGCATAAAGGTTTTAGTACTTAGATTTAAGATTAGTATAGCTTTTTTTTTTGTTTTTTTTTTAAGCATACAAGATAAAGCCAAGATATAGCAGAGAAAAGCAACCGAAAGGTCGCAATACAAAATTGGTACATCAAAGTAAAAAAGGAATCCATCAACATATAAAGATCAGACAACATAATATCAATCCGGCAAAACTATCTCTATCTCCAGAATCACAACAGCCAACATCTTCAAAAGAGATTAACATAGTTGTTTTGGCTTGGTTTACAAATAATGGTTGTATGGTTATTTATAGCCTTCTTAACCAATCTAAATGGAACAATCTGGATAAAATTTACAGCCATAGCACACCATACAATTTGCTAGAAATTTTGCCAACCCGCTAGACAATTCTAGACTACTTTGAAATATTGTGGACTAGAAGTCTTTCTTTGACTTTTCTAGAACTATCCTAACTTAGCTTAGCTCTAACTTGTAAATTAGCTTTTAAAGTATTTTCTACAATTGATTTCAGGAATCTTAATTACTTAACAAAAATAAATAGTTACTCTCGCATGCTTTTCAATCTATCTGGTATCACATTCTTCAATAACCCATTTGAGATCCTCGACATCACTAATAACTTTTATGCATGTCAAAAAAAACACACACATCACACACTCTTTCCCAATATCTCCTTTTGCTCTCTTATGGACACACCATCAAAAAAATCGCATAAATTTAGAAGATGTTTATCTGGGTGACTTTGATAGCAAGATATGGGTTCATGTAAGCATTCGAAGTTAATTCAAATAGAAAAGATCTTGATTATTTGCTACGTAATAAGTATAGTGATTCATGATTGGAGCATACTGATGATAACATCAAGTTTTAAAGGGTGAGAGTGAGAGAGGGAACCTGCTGCAGCTGCACCAACAACATCTTTCTTGGAGTCCCTGGTGTGGAGGACAAGTCTGGTTTTGTAGTCACCATGAGTGGCATAAAAGTCTGAGAGGGCCATTTCGATGCAACTCAACGCAATTCTGCCATCCAAATCACTGTCCAGATCAAGAACCACACCAACATTCACTAGGATAGATGTGTTTTCAGCCATTCCCATTTCTGTGAACAGAATCTTTACACAAAAAAAGAAGGAGAGAACAGCCTTTGAATGGTTTTTCTTCATCTTATGGTCCACCTATGTTCGTGCTGACTCTAGCTTAGCTAATATTTTTTGTTTAAGCTTTGGAGGAAATATCCCTTATTTATAAAGCTGTGGACCTTAAAAAGTGTAGTTTCCTCACTGCCAGGATATTCATGATTTGGAAGAGTCAAAGCAAACCATTTTAATAAATTGTTCACTACAAGACGTGGACCTGAGGCCAGACAATATTGTATATTGATAAAAAGGAATCTCCCAGAGTTTAGTAGACTTGTTTTTTATATATAATAATAATTGAATTTGTGTTATTTATTTATGATTAAAAAACTATTAAATTAATTTTTTAAAAAATATATTTTTTTAGAAATATATTAAAATAATAATTTTTTTATTTTTTAAAATTAACTATTATATTAAAACGATAAAAAAATTATTTTAAAAGAATTAAGACTTCAAGTACATGGAACAGCGACAAAAGACAATTCCTAGACCACATCAATGTTTGTTTTCACACTACACTTTATTTTTAAAACTTTATTTTAAAATTATTTTAATGTATTAATATAAAAAATAAATTTTAAAAAATAAAAAATATTTTTTAATAAAAACCATTTTAATAACAATAGTTAATGTAATTCCAAACATCATCTAAAATTACAAAATGTTTTAATAAATATTAATAGCTATCAACCACTGTCCCTTAAAAAAAACATGAAAACAAAAAATTCCTTAACTCTTCACTTAACCGATAAGACAACCTTAACAAGTAAATTACATATATACCCCTTTCCCTCCTCCCTCCACCAGAAGAGAACCAGGAGCGCCAGACCCTCCAGCCATGCCGCACTCTTCCTCCACACCATAAAGCCAACGCCAAACTCCAGCTGATAACCCATAGATGCTCTGTCCCCTTCTTCCTCCTCTCAAACCGACAGACAGCCCACAAACCATCCGATCTCTTCCCAAAATTCATCACAAGCAACAAAAAACCACTCGATTTTGGCCAGAAATTGCAACCCCATTCTCACCCAAAAAAGAAGAACCACTGGCAGCTGAGTGGAGGAAAGTCGCCTCCGAATATATGACCACTGTTATGCATCTCTTTTTGGCTTACCCACAGACCCATCATCGAAACCCCAATGGCATACTAACGGTTACCTCAGACCATCCCTCTGACAACCCCCACAAACTGATTTCTCCCCCTTCTCTCTCATGGTCTCCGCTGGAAATTCCGAGGCCGATCTGATGTGGCACTTCAGTTGATACAAGCCTTCAATTCTTGATTTGGGAGTCAGTAAAAAAAGATCAGGTTGGTAAGACAAGTACATGCCATCAAGACAATGACTAACAGCTAAAGGTATAAGAAAAGGGACAACAGAAAAAACGGAGAGGTAGAGAAGGACCTGCGGTAGCTGCTCCGACAACATCTCTCTTGGAGTCCCTAGTGGTGAGGATCAGCCTGGTTCTGTAGTCACCATGAGTGGCATTTAGAAGTCTGAGAGGGCCATTTTAATGCAACTCAAAGCAATATTGACATCAAAACATTCCAAGTCTAGAACAACACGAACGTTCACTCCATCATATGCTGTTGAGTTTTGGGCCAACCCCATTTCTATGAACAATATCTTTAAAGAAAGGAACAAGAAGATCAGAACATGATTTGAAGGGTACCTTTTCTTCATCCTCTAACTTGTTTCCAAACAATTTGATAAAAATACTGACAAAAACTTGAAGATGGTTGGAAATATGAGGGGGTTTCTTTAAAACATGGTAACTTAATTTTGGATAATGCTTTTGTTTTCGTTTTCACAACATAATTTCTCTGGAAAGTCTCTGGAATTTATGTGGCCGCAAACAAGGTATGCAACTGCTTGCATTCCTACAATATCTTGGGAAATTGCTGAAGAAAATCTATAATTTGTGATAATAATTTACTAATTCTGAAACTCAGTTTAATCCTACCTACCTATAAATATGTTATATATAGTAATTCAATATTTACAATTTGAAGTTCGAGTGTCACAAACGAGGAAATCAAACAGAGCAATATGTGTTCTATAGTATTGCCTCCTGCATGTTCCTTTGGACTTTCCCATGAATTGCCAGGCCTCTGATGGCCTACAATTACATTACAATGCTACAACTATATCTACAGGTCTATAAATTTCCAGTGTCAAACTGTCAATGGTATCATCTGAAAGTCAATTGTGATCATGTTCTACTTCAAAAGCTGCTAGTCTTTCTTGATTTGGGCTTGTAAGTTGATCAATATTTATTACTACCTCTTGAGATGTTTGACTACGTGGACTGGAATCAACAAACTCTGTAGAAGACTGATCTCCATCTCCAGGGAAATAAGTAGTTTGAACTGAATAGGCCGATGGGCCCATACTAGGCAGACTAGTGCCATTTCTGTCATTCAGCCCACTTTTTCTGAAAGTATGGGATTTTAAGTCCCTCTGAATGAAGATCCTGAAGAAATTGCCGACTTTTCTCCTTATGGAAATTCTGGAATTTAAAGGCCTCAACTTTTTCCTTTCCTTGTAGACAAACATGAACATGAATATAATGAGAGCTAAGAGGGATGCTACTCCAGCAATTAAAAATAAGCCCCAGAAACTCTTGAGACTAAGGCTGTTAGATGTAACCGAGGTGCTGGAATCTGGACAATTGCTTTGTTTTCCAAACCAAGCATTCTCAATTTCCTTCATTTTATCTCCCTCTGTCATGTTTAGAACTGCCCTTGATACATCTGGTACCAGAGGAGAACCTTTAGGGAAGGCCTGAAAATCACAACATAAAGCAGCAAGCCAGTCTTTATCAGGGTTGACAAACTTTGCACTTACAATACATAAAGAGAAATGGAGAGGGGTGAATGAACTTACAAATCCGAAACCGTCTGTTTTAAATGTAGGATCAATCATGGCATATTTAGAGCAATACTTTGACAGAAAGAGCCTCATATATGGTACTTCATCAAAAGCAGCAGCAATACCACCATTTACACTTCCTTTCGATAGAAGGTCATCACATTGTTCTGTGGAATTATACACAATGAGCTTGGACTTGTCGAAACCCAAGTCTAATAGGATTCCCAGAACAAAAGAACCCTCCTGGTAGCCTACATACTCCCCTTCTTAATGAGCTCATGTACATCAGTAACTGTAGGCCGCAGCTGCTGGACTGTAAGTAAACTAGTTAGACTGGCAGTGTAGCTTTGTGTGAGAATCAGCACAACAAAACACCATATGATTATCACTGCTCTGGACAAGTTGCTAACAACTATCTCCCCTGCAATCATAGTTGAAAAAAATAAAGATGAAGTCAATTTGGTGTTTGAGACACTAAAACAAATATGTTAAACAAAAAGAAGAAAAAATCGAAAGGGAAAGGGGAAAGGAAAATTACTTTGTGCAAAAACCATGGTTGAGAAAGAAAACCAGAAGCTAGTGCCCGCTTGATGTGAAGCAGGCCCTCTAAAATCTTCATTGATTCTGTGTTCAAGAACCCAGATCACAAATCCAATGAAAATAAAGAAACAAAAACTCGTCACCCAGAGATCCCATGTCAGAGGCCTCAAGAAAACCCATGCATTTTTGCTGTTGTTGTCCACAATAGGGACGATCATGGAGACACCACTTTCAGTGTAAGGCAAAGTAAAATCAACATACTGGGATCTGTTGAAAACAATAGTTGTATCTCCAACTACAGCATCAAAATTCTGTTGATAGCAAGCGAAAGAAACAAGATATCAATAAAAATTAGATTTGCATGCATGAATCTGTCCCAAATCTTGTTTCAGATATAAAACTGAATGTGATCAAGTACAGGAAAAGGTTGGTGAAAGTTTTACCTTCAAGTACACTTGATATATCAGATCATTGTAAGTTCCAGCTGGCTCGCCGTCAGGCTTGGCAAAGGGGATGTACTCGTAAGGCAAAGCATAAGGCAATGCTTTGACAACAGAATCAAAAATATCTATGCTGTATCCAGTGACGGTTTTGGTGTTAGAACTAGGATCTCTTTTTACTTTCACAAACTCACTGAAACCATCCTTCACAGGCACTCCTATTCTCAACTTCTTCCCATTCGTTGGGATCTCCCAACCCTTGGGAACAGAAGTTGTATCACCCGGCCATATGACCGTTGAAAGATTGGAGTTAGAACCTGAGTACGCAGTCATATTATTTGTTGAGTTCAATGTTTTGACAATCCCTTTGGTTGATGTCCAGAATCCTATCTCTCTTCCCCCATTGCCATTCACATTTATTATCTGGAAAGCTGATGACTGTAACTGTCCATTATCGAAAAGGTAATCTCCTGTAAGACCTTTGAAAGTAATGTTTGATAAAGCTTGAACGAGGTTTGGACCATTTAAAGACGCCCCAAGAGTTGCAAGATCTGTGGATGAATTGCTAGAAACGTTTGCCTTTTGGAAGCCTAAATTTGCAGTTCCAGCTTTCTCAACTGCCAAGGCCAAAGCTGTTGCTGCATCATATGCCCATAAGCCAAAAAATATTCAACTCAGCATCAACAATATCTGGATTATCTTGTAGGAATTTTCTTTTCCACCGAATTCGAAAAGTTTCGAGATCTTCTGTTCTTGGCACATAAGGTTTCACACCCAATGCACCTTGCATTGTATTAGTGACAGAAGCATTTGGTGAACTCAAAAATTCAGCTGTTAGACCATCAGTCATGATCCAAACATAGCCTTCACTCACCATTCCTATCTCTTTTGCTTTGGCAAAAACCCGAGCGCCAAGAGATGGAAACATGTGCACAATGAAAACTCTAGTTTGCATCGTCATCAACTTGTAAAGTTCTGAAACAATTTGATCATCAGTGGCTGATGGAGAAATGACACTCCGGTATGGGACACGAGCATCAACTGCTTGCAGAGCATCAGTTAAATAAGGTATCACTCCCTCTCCATATTCATTGTCAATGTAGATGGGTACTGCTTCTCTCCATCCAAAGGCTTGAACTAATGCACTTATGGCTTTCACCTGAGTTGAGTCGTTTTGGGTAGCTCGGAAGAAGAAGGGACTCCTGATGGAAGTGAGAGAAGGACTTGATGCAGAAAATGATATCACGGGCACCTGAGCTTTTTCTCCAAGTTCAATAACAAAATTGGCTTGCATTGATGTTGTTGGGCCTATGATTGCTTGCACTTCAACATTTTTTATCAGGTCCAGGGCTGTACTTGTAAAAGGATTAAGAAAACAATTACTCGTATAGATCAATTATTTTCAATAATCAGTAAAGATCAATCAGAGAGACTTGATTATGACTTTATTGCACTTTATATTAAATTAGACTTCTTATATATCATTAATATAGTGGTTATGCAGAGAAAAGCAAGGAATGGATTATACTTTGCATTTGGGGTTCTCCTGCCCGTCCTAAACAAAAGATAAGACACAGCAACCTAAAAATCAACACACGTCATCTCCTTTCATTGATGTGATGTGGGATATCTGATGCAGCCGAGCTTCTATAGAAATTGAAGTTTCTTAGCATAGAGATCTAACTCAATCAGATGATGTTGATAGACTAATAGATGTTTTAATATACTATTAGAAGATATCTAGATTCAAAAGAAATATAGTCATATCAAACCAGGTTAGTAGCTTAAAATTATGATAATGAGAGATTTGACAATAAAATTAAGTTTAAATTTTTTTAGGTGATTCTACAGGTAGTTTTTCTACATGAAATTATTTTGTTTTTTATTAGATCATTTAATTTCTCATAATTAGGGTTGGAAATTGCTATTTAGACTAGTTTTGTTATTTTTCCTATGATTTTTTAGATTTATTATTTATTTATTTATTTTGTTTAAATTTTTTTTATACCTTTAAACTTGAAGTTGTTTCCTAATAGAAATAGGTTTTCGGATCTATTTAAAAATGGGTCATCATATATTCATTTTTCAGAGAATAAAACTGTGAATTAAAGGTTCATATCTTCAATCTTTTTTACCCATTAAAACTTTTATGTTCTTTTGTGTTATAATTGTTCAATATATTTGAGATAAATATTAAAAATTTAAGAGTTTCTTCCTTACAGTTTTGTTGTGTGTTATTTTAAAGATTTTAAGAAATAATAAACCTTGTTTCTTGTTGTATCCTGCATCACTAACCAGTTCAAATTCTAGAATAATATGAATCTAAGTTTTTCTCAATCCCAGCTGCACTAGTTGCTACTGATTTCCCTTCTCGTACTATCAGTTCAAATTCTAGAATAATATGAATCTAAGTTTTTCTCCTTTTCACCCACCAATAATTTTGCTCAAATAATTAAGATTTGGCGTAGCATTTGAGTATGTAGCTACTGATGGCTACAGCACTCCAAAACAGCGCACAACCTCTATTACATCAGCGTTGCTGCTGACAACAATTAGCAAAATAATTTATTAAATGACTTAGTAAATCCTAAATTATTATCCAAGCAAAAGCTAAACAAGTGACTTCTTTGGCACGGAGTATTCAATAGCTAGGTAGCTTTTAGTTGCTGTTTTAAGGAAGAAAAAACAAAGACATAGGGGACAAAAAATATGTTTTCATGTTTTGAAAACTCTAAAATTATTATAGAAACATATTTATTTCTGTGTCCGTCTATATCCTTCTAAACATGTATTTGTTCTTTCTATATTTTTATTTTTTTTAATCCCAGGACACTAACCAAAATGCAACCTAAAAGAAAGATGTGAGAGACTCATTTAATCTATATGAAATTATTTATCTTTGATTAGCTTCATTTATAAAAGGTAACTGATTCTAAAAAGATATCAGCCCGATAAAATTGGTTTGCATGTGATTTTGTGAGGTGCCTTTACTGGATTTTATGGGGTCAATCCCTCTTCAAACCTTTTTATAAACAAAATATAAATTAATTTGTATGTCGGATCATGAGACCATGATAACTTAATAGAAATAAAATCAAAATAAATTATACAGCCCATTTTTTAATAAACCTAATGTTAAAGGATGAAATTAAAAAAAAATCAATTAAAAAAAAATGACCTAAGTAAACCCAGATAAACTACTAAACCCACGACCTTGATCATGAGACCTGGATAACCCAATATAAATAAAATTAAAACAAATTATAAAGCTCAATCCCCAATCAACCAAGTATTGAAAGATAAAATTAAAAAATATTTGGATTAAAAAAAAGACATAAAAAATACTCGAGTCAACCTAGGTTAACCTGCCAAAATCATTACCCGAGTCATGAGATAAAAAAAATCTCATAGAAAGCAAAACAAAACAAATCATGAAATATAATTCAAAATCAACCCAATATTGAATGATGAAATTGAGAAAAAAATTCAATTAGAAAAAGGGAAAAAAAACTCAAGTCAATCAAGTTAACTCGTCAAACTCGCAGCCTGGGTCATAAGACTGGGATAACCTCATAAAAATTAGATTGAAAAAAATTATAAAACTCAATCTTCAATGAACCTAATATGGAAGGATTAAATTGAAAAATCCATTAAAAAAATGATACAAATAAACAACTCGAGTTAGCCTAAGTTAACCCGCCAAACTCATGACTCGAGTCATGAGATATGAATAACCTCATAGAGAACAAACCAAAAAAAATCACAAAAATTATTCTCAATTAACCAAATGTTGAAGGATGAAATTAAAAAAAAAATCAATTAGGAAAAGAAGAAAAAAACTCAAGTCAACCGAGTTAACTTGTTAAACTCGTGGCTCGAGTTATGAAACTAGGATAACCTCATAAAAAAGTAAAGTGAAAAAAATAATAAAGCTCAATCCCCAATAATCATAATATTAAATGATAGAATTGAAACTAAAAAATTGATTAAAAAAAGAACACAAAAAACGACTCGAATCAGACTGGGTTAACCCACCAAATCCATGACTCGAGTCATGATGACAAGAATAACCTTATAGAAAGTAAATCATGAAACTTAATTTTCAATCAACCCAATGTTAATGATGAAATTTAAAGAGAGAGAGAGAAACCAATTAGGAAAAGGAGAAAAAAAAACTTGAGTTAACTTGTCAAATTCAATATCCAAATTATGAGATTATGATAACTTTATAAAAAGTAAATTAAAAAATATTATGAAATTCAATCCCCAATAAACCTAATATTGAAAGATGGAATTGAAATTGAAAAAAAAATAAATTAGATTTAAAAAACACTATTATAATAAATAATATTTTGTGAGAAAGAGTACAGTAAAATCCCTTTCTTTTTTAGTTTTTTTTATGTTTTTCACATTTAATAATATAATAATAATTATGAAATGACATAATTAACAAAAAATCAATTAATAAAATGATGTGGACAAATATAATGATATATAATAATTTTATTAGCTTGGTCCATAATCATATATAGTACTGAACTAAGACTTAATTAGATAACAAGCATTAAATCTTTAGGTGTTGGCTGAGGAGGTGATGGATTTACTCTCCACGATATCATTATTTCTTTTTTTTATAATAATCGAGATGTATTATTAAAACAGCTCGATTAAGGTCCACGATATCATTTTAGATTTAATGAGAGATTGTGATATAGAAGTTTCTCATGAATCATCCGTCTAAATTTAACGGGAAGAGGGTTTTAACCTTAGTGCATACATAAAACATAGTTTGAGCAATGATTTATAACTGAAGCAAGCTGACTACAGAATCAAGAAAGAGGAGGGAGTGAGAGGGAACCTGCAGCAGCTGCACCAGCAACATCGTTCTTGGAGTCCCTGGTGATAAGGACCAGCCTGGTTTTGTAATCACCATGAGTGTCATAGAAGTCTGAGAGGGACATATTGATGCAACTCAACCCAATCTTGCCATCCAAGTCATTGTCCAAGTCAAGAACCACACCTACATTCACTGGGATTATAGATGTCGAGTTCTTGGCCATTCCCATTTCAAAGAAGAAAATGTTCAAATAAAGAAGGGAAAAGAAAGAGAGAGCAGGCTTTGAAGGATACTTTTTCCTGATCATATTGTTGTCTACTTGTGGTTGAGCTGATTCCAGTTTGTTGGTTTAAGCTTGAAAGAACTCTCTCTTATTTATATAAGGCTGTGGCCTGGAGGGTACTTCAAACATGTGGATCCTTAAAGCCTAGAAGAAGATCTCAGAACAGGGGGTGGAGAGGGCCCAACAATTAATTTAAGCTTTGAAAAGCAGCAGAGGTTTACTGAGTTTTGTTGCGAGGAAATTTCATGCTTCGAAATTTCCTTGAAAACTATCCCTCCCCTCATGAATTGTAATGTAAAAGAAGTCCAAAACATGGAAGGATGTTGGGATATGGTTAAGTAACTTAGATTTAGAAAAATATCAAATAATTGCTTAACATATACAGTTCCTAAAACATTGGAAGCAAATCACACTTCATAGGAAAAGAGATTGAGAGGACAGCAGGAACAAAAAGTCATTTCCCTTTTCTTATTTTTCTTGTTATACATGTCAAGATGACAAGTATTTATATGACTTTTCCCCCTGGCTTGTCTGCTATTATTGATCAAATATCTTTTTGAAGTGTTGGCTTAAATGATAAATATTTTTGTTTTCAGGATTATTATTTTCAATTCAAATCTAGAAAAAATTGCAAAAATAAAATAAAATATGAATACTTCAATCCGACTGTGAATAATTTATTTAAAACTCGATTGAGAGGGAGAGCTGACAGAGAGTGCCCTAATCATACCTATAACAACAAAACAAAGAAAGAAAGGTATCCGATTCCTTATTCCTTATTGCAGCCAAACAATAGCTTTTATGGGAAAATCTAATTCAATAAATTAATTATTATCCCATTAAGTCTCAATCCTATTATATTATTTTATGCTTAAAAAACACTAATGTGTTGTCTAGCTTGCATTTTCTCCCTTGCATCATCATATTGTCTTGGATCTTTTCGAATTTTTTCAAACAAGCATCAAACAGTGCACGCTTGATTTTCTTCAATTCAAGACAAGATTTGTATATGTAAGTCGTCTATTTCACTTACTAAGATAATAAATAGCATCAAACAGTGCACGCTTGATTTTCTTCAATTCAAGACAAGATTTGTATATGTAAGTCGTCTATTTCACTTACTAAGATAATGAATAGCATCCTTTCGACGAAGCATCCTTTGTCATGTCACAAATTTGTTTTCAACACACTGCGCCATCTCATATCAAGTTTGACGTTTTTTTGGTTATTTTTTAAAATATTTTTCTATAATTGTATTAAAATAATATTTTTATTTATTTTTTTAAAAATTATTTTTGATATTAATACATGAAAATGATCTGAAAACATCAAAAAATTAATTTAAAATAAAAAAAATCATTTTTTTCCAAAAATGCTTTGAAATACAAAAACAAATAGGGTTTATACTATCACCTACTTCATTTGTAGTTTTTATATATATATATATATATCATGTACATATTTTTGAACGCGACTAAAGGGTGGGTACCCGTGATGGCCATTTCAAGAGCCAAACCACTAGAAAGAGTCCGCCAACTCGAGGTCCCTAATCAATTACATACTTACATGTGTGTTGGGAAATTCAAGTGGTGGGATTCAAACTAGGGATGTCATCTCCCCCTAGTTGACTCTTTACCAATTGAGCTACTAGCTCACTTGCAGTTTGTAGTTTAATTGCAGTTTGTAGTTTAATTGACATCCCTTTCTCCTTTCTATAATGAGAGACTTGGGGTTCAAGTGTGTAAGAAAACAATTAAGAAAAAAAAAAGGTTGGATAATTTGTATTTTCATCTCAACTCAACTCAAGTTATTAGATGAAGTTTTAAAATGTTATCATCTAGCTCTTTTCCTTTCTTCCTTCTTATTGTGACCTACACCCATTTACACAAAGAGATTTTCATTTTTAAGCTTTAGTTTAGTTCAAGAAAGGTTGAAGAAGCAAGGAAGTGGTTCCCTCTCATATCATTTTGGATTATGGTTTGTTTATGGAAGGTTTAAAAAAAAATTAGGGTTTTGTTATGATTTTGATGATGTGTTATGGGTTAAGAAATTTGTTTCAACTTTGGTGTAAAATATGGACATAATGTTCTGGAGGTTGAGGATTTAAAATTTAATTTTGGTCCTTGATTTATGAAAATTTCTATTAGTCCCTAAAGTTTGAAAAATTATAATTTGACCCTTGAAATGTATTTTGAAATTATAGGCAGTATTCTTATTAGGTTAATGGTTATGAATCTCATTTTGATAATTGATATGTGGAATTTACAGCTTAGTCCCTTAATTTTGGAAATTTATAGTTTAGTCCATGAACTTCGAAAAATTTGCAATTTGGTAACTGGAATGTAAATTGAGATTCTGGACCGAGTTGAGGATGGATTATAGGTGAAATTTCAGTATGGTTATGTATTTACAATTTGGTCCTCCAATCCTAGCAAAATCATGTTTTGGTCCCTGTTTTTGGAAATTTATCATTTTAGTCCCTAAAATTAGGAGACTAAACTTGATTTTCTTTTATGTATTTGAATCTTTTATTTGTGTTGTTTTTTAGTTTATTATGTATTTTTGTTGTAGGTTCTTCTAACGATTTCAATAGAATTTTCAGGTCTTTCATCTTATATTTCTATATTTTTTCAGGTTAGTAGGATAATATTTAATATACATGTAATATAAATAAATTATGTATGTTGATAATATGATGAGTACGGATGATATTCTTGAATATATATATATTGATTTATTTTCCAAGTTCTCATTAGTTTCTTGAATATGTATTCACATTAAATTATATTTGATATAATATTCAGTTGCTTTGATAATTATATGAATATCTGTTATGTTTGGATATCAAACTTGTCAGTAACTCCACACTAACAGAGTGTAGTTAGTCTTTGTGCACATCGTATCTGTATTCCTAATTGGTGAGAGAGGCACCAGCCTGTGCACGACTAATTATCCCAAAATGGTCACCTTCAGTGTCATCTGATTATCTTCGGGTGTCATCTTATCTCTAACATGTATTTCACTATCATATGTTAATATGCTTAGTATATATATTTATATCAAGATATATAAGACTTACAAATTATTAATATCTAGGATTTATATTAAATGTTATTTCCTCACTGAGTTGGTTGAACTCACCCCTCATTTTATATTATTTTCAGGTTCTTAGTTTATGTTAGCAGGTTGACCTTGTTGTTTGTTCCTGCTTCGCTTTTGTTTGGCATGTTTTGCTTGTTTTCGCGAGGTTTACTTTTAATTTGTCTTAAAGTGCTCCACTATTACACTATTTTATTTAAAGTTTGGGTTTTATATAATGTAACACGTATTATGAACCCTTGTTTTGTTTTTATTTTATAAGGAGATATTTTGAAAGTTTATGAAATGCTGTGTATTTTATATAATTTGTTTTATGATATGTATTTTCTGAGGTTTGGCGTAGGTGTGGTGTTCTGTTGGCACCACTCTTGCGTTGCCAGTCATAGATCTGGGATTTGGGCTGTGACAATTAGTTATGCCTAGTAAATTAGAGTGGTTAATTTATGATTAATCCATGAATTTTCCTTTTGCGTTGAAACATTGAAATTACAGTCCCAACTATCGACTATTCTAAGGGAGATTTTAGGAAGAAATATACAATATAAAATATGCCAGTTTTTTTTTTTTTTACTTAAATTGAAATTAAGAACAAAAAAATTGAAAGTGATTGATGCCTAATCTCCAACTGACAATAGAGTTATTTTTCATAGACTCAAGTTTTTTGAAGCAAAACAAAAAATAAATGGCTATTAGATGATTGACTGCGCTTCCACCCGCAGTCAAGTAAAATTTTTGTTGAACGTAAAAACAAATATTCAAATGTTGCTAATGTTTTTTTCCTAGCAGAAAAACAATTAAATTGTATGAGGGTTTACCCGATGTAACCCGATTGACTTTATTAGGCCAAAAACAACCCATACAACTCGTGAAAACAAATTTAGACTAAACAAAATTTTAAGATGATATCTTTTTTTAATATTAAAATAACAACATATTAGATTGACCTTGGACAACCTAGGTTAATGTGTTAAATTCGTGACCCGGGTTATAAGACTATGATAACCCTATAAAAAGCAAATCGAAATAAATTATTAAGCCTAATTTCCAATCAACCTAATATTGAAGGATGAAATTGGAAAAAACAATCAATTAAAAAAAGGACCTAAAAAACAACTCGGGTTAACATGTCAAACTTGCAACCCAGGTCATAAGACCGAGATAACCCCATGAAAAGCAAATAAAAAAAATTACAAATTTCAATCCCTAACCAACTCAATATTGAAGGATGAGATTAAAAAAATCAATTAAAAAAAGAATATAAAAAACAACCTGAGTCAATCTACCAAACTTATAACCTAGGTCATCAAACTAAGATAACCATATAGAAAAATATTAAAAACAAATGATCTTATTTAACTCAGATTAACATGTTAAATCCGCGATTTTGATCTTGAACTAAGATAACACCATATAGAGAAATTCAAAACAACTTATAAAGCTCAATTCTCAATCGCCCTTATCGGATCTAATGTTGAACTATGAAATTTGTAAAAATCTTAATTAAAAAATTGACATAAAAAATAAGTCGAGTTAACCGTTAAGCACTATTATTAAGTCATGAGACCAAGATAACCTAAAGAAAAACAAACCAAAATAAACCATGAAGCCTAATTCCCAATTAAACACAAAATTAATTGATGAAATTGAAAAAAAAAGTCAATTAAAAAAAAAGAAAAAATGAGTTAATTGGGTTAAACCGCCAAACTCATGACCCGATGAGACGGAGATAACCTAATAAAAAGCAAGTCCAATGTTGAAGAACTCATGACTTAGGTAATGAGACCGATATAACCTCTTAGAAAGAAACAAAAAAATAACTTGATTTAATCTGGGTTAAAATCCCAAAACCTATGACCTTGATCTTAAGACCAAGATATTCTCATAAAAGCAAATCAAAATGGATTATAAAGTTCAATTCCCAACTAACTTAATGTTGAATGATAAAATTGAAAAAAAATTAATTAAATAAAAGACAAAAAACAATCTGAGTTAACTCGGGTTAATCTGTTAAGCATTATTCTCGTGTCATGAGACCAAGATAACCTAGTGAAAAGTAAATAAAACTAATCATGAAATTTAATTATCAATCAAATTAATATTAAAGAATGAAATTAGAAGAAAAAATTAATTATAAAAAAGAAAAAAATCTGAGTCAACCGAGTTAATCCACCAAATCAGGTTAACCCATATGAAATTTTAAAAAATATATATTAATTGAAAAAAAACTAAAAAAAAAAAAGCAAAACAAAACACTAGTGATTTGTGAGGAGGGTACACTAAAACCCCTTATTTTTTTAGTTTATAGTTAATTAAAATATGGAATGAGAAAAGCCTTAAACCAGATGATAACAACGACTTGAAGGGGAGAATTTGTAGGAGGTTAAAACACCTGGAAATTGGTGCACAAAAAGGTTCTTATGGATCAAAATCGTCTGATTGGTTGGTGCATTTGACCTGTAGTGGATGACTAATGTGATTGGTTGGGTAATGAACCAGCTCCGTGCTATAATTTCTAACTGCTAGCTAGAACATAGAAAGGAAAAGGTCCATATGCACGTTATTGGGTGGTGACTCAAACTTCACCTTAGTTTACCAGCTCCTTCACCATACAAAAACATGCATTGCAAAATACTCTTGGTTGTTTTTCTTCTTTTTTTTTAATATCATGGACACATTTTTGGACATAATCCACTGGTAAATAGTTACTTTCAAGAGCCAAACCATGGGAAAGAGAACGCTAACTCAAGAATCTCAATCTATCACACACTTATATATTGATTGAAAAATACAAGTGGTTCTTTAATGTCAAAAAATATATCCATGCTTTTCAAATGGATATGGAGGCTAAGCTTACCAGACCATGCCTTATGGAAACAGGTAACAACTCATTTTTACTCCCTAACTTTCGAGAATGGAATCCCAAAATTGCATGGTCATATTTCCCCATTTTGAAAAGACGTTTTGTCAATCTTGGATCCAAACAGTGCCATCGGCTTAGTATTGCGTTAAAACATTAAATTCAAGATTGGAGATGGATCCTCCATCCTTTTCTGGTCTGACGTGTGGATAGGATCAAATGCTTTACGTAGCATTTTCCCTAAGCTTTACCAAATTTCTACTTTTCGGAATGGTTTGGTTAATGAGATGGGTCAATGGGTGATTGATCAATGGCGATGGAATTTGGTTTGGCGTAGGAAGCTCTTATCTTATGAAGAGCAACAATATCATCATTTGCTCTCAATGCTGGAGCCAACAGTAATTCGACAAGGAAAAGATGACAAACTTATATGGTCATGCAATTCTGATGGAAGCTTCTCAGTTAAATTGTGTTGCACCCTAATTGACAATACCTCCTCTGCGACTGATAGAGTCTTCGAAGCCAATGTTTGGATTAAAGGGGCCCCCTCTAAAAGTTCAGGTGTTTCTCTGGTTGGCAGTACAGGACAAAGTTAGTACAAGAGCTTTTCTCCATCAACGGATCGCTGTTTTATCGCCACACAAGCTTCATGTGTCTTTTGCAGCTCAAATTTGGAAACCTCAGAGCATCTTTTTATACATTGTAACTTTTCTAGGAGTGTTTGGATGAAAGTTTTGGATTGGTGGGGTATCCAATGTTGTTTACCGAGAACAATTGACTTGCTGCTTCTGCAGTGGCCCGAAATGGTACATGGCAAATTCCAAAGATCAGCTTGGAGATTAATTTCAAGTAGTACTATTTGGGGTATATGGTTGCTGAGGAACAAAATTGTTTTTGAGGAGGGAACTATAAACTTGTTTGATTGTTTCTCCATCATCCTTCATCGGGTTGCTATTTGGTTGTATTCTCAAGATTCAAACTTCAATTATACAGGAAATAACCTCTTAAGATCTTCTGATGGCATCAAATTATGGTGTAATAAGAAATCTTAGGTAGTCTTCTTGTTGTTTGTTGTAGTAGATCAGTTTTTTTTTTCTTTATATCTCTTGTATTTCTCTTTGGCTATTCGCTTTATGGCCTTCTCAATATACTCTCGATGATTATAAAAAAAAAATACAAGTGGTAAAATTCAAATCAGCAATATTCTCTTTTTCCTAGTTAACTCTTTACTACTTGACTATTGCTTGCGTAGCTACTAGCTCACTTGTTTACAATGTTTAAATAAATGGTATTATAAATGTCATACAATCAAAGTGCTGATATACAAATCAATTGTTTCATGGTTTACTTCAGCAGCTTATAGTCATTTTGATAGTCATTTCCCTTTTCTTATTTTTCTTGTTATTCATGTCAAGATCGATGACATGTATTTAGATGACTTTTCCCCTGGCTAGTCTGAGTGGGCCTGTTTCTGATCAAATATGTTCCATGTCGATCTCTCATTTCGCAATCGGTTAGACTTTTTGAAGTGTTGGCTTAAATGATAAATAGTTTTGTTTTCAGGATTATTATTTTAAATTCAAATCTAAATAAAATTGTAAGAACTTTTTTTTTTTTTTATGAATACATCAATCCGACTGTGAATAATTTATTTAAAACTCGATTGAGAGGGAGAGCTGATAGAGAGAACCCTAATAATAATTACAACAACAAAACAAAGAAAGAAAGGTATCTGATTCCTTATTGCAGCTACTTTTCTGGGAAAAATGCTAATTCAATAAATTAATTATCATCCCATGAAGTCTTAATCCTATTATTTATGCTTAAAAACCACTAATGTGTCATCTAATATACATTTTCTCCCTCACATCATCATATTTTTTGGATCTTTTCGATTTTTTTCTTGGCAAACAATCATCAAACAGTGCTCGCTTGATTTTCTTCGATTCAAGACAAGATTTGTTTACTTTAGTCGTCTATTTCTCTTACTAGTTAAGATAATTTAGAGCATCCTTTCGACGAAGCATCCTATGTTGAATGGCTACTGTGGAGCAATATGTGCTGGAAATGACAATTGTCAGAAGATGGAATTAAATGGGAAGGCACATATATCTATAGGAAGAAGCAAGATAGTTGAAGATAATACTAACAGTAACAACCATTTGTGTTTCTTTTGTTGCAGAAGCAACTTCAAGTACTTGTTGTTTTCCATTCTTTAACTTCGTTGACTTGAACTACTTCGCTGTAGCAGTGGTTGTAGGAGTATAACTCAAGACCAAGACCTAAATCGATGAAATCTTATATTTTTAAAGATTAATGTTAATATTTTTATTCAAAAGTAAAAAATCGATGAAATCTCTTGTTTTTAAAACCAAAATTGATAAAATCTTTTATTTTTAGAGATTAATATCTAAATTGTTTTTGTTAAAAAACCTAAATCAATGAAATCTCTATAGCCTTGTGATTCCTGTAGTTCAGGAAAAAAAAAATTGATAATAGCCATTCAAATAATGGTCGTGAGAAACACGATAAATTTAAAAAAACTAATAAAAGAAAAAATTGGAAACAAGTCCAATTATAGTATATCAGTAACATCAAATCTAAGCTTCATTCCTTGCACGCTTCTTGTCTATGTTAGGATACTGGCATGCAAACCCGACAAGATAAAAGGTAATGGATGGGATAAAATGAGAAATGAGACACAAAAATTTACGTGGTTCACCCAATTTGGCTACGTCCACGGGCAAGTATAGAAGGATTTTACTAAGTAATGTGAGAATTACAACCTCTCTCAAATAATAGGAGAACAACTAAAATCTCTCTATTACTAGGAGAAAACACCTCACTTACTCTCTCACAAATACCTCACAACTTTGTGGGATTACTCTCTCTTCACTCTCTCTTCTTTCTCTCTACTTGCTCTCAAGTTTATCTCTTGTAGTGTGCACATAGGCTTGAATGCATTGCCTATTTATAGGCAAGAGTGAGGGTATAATGGTCATAAATTTAGAAGGAATATATGCCTAACAACTCATCCTCCACTCATACTCCACTAATTTTGCCAACTCATCTCCCACTCAAATCCCATCAATTATGCCAACTAATTAAATGGCTTTACATTCTCCCACTTGAAGACTTTGATGATTTAATCAAGTCTTCACACTTGATCATTTATGATTCTTCTATCCTTTCTATACTTGCCATCTTCATGCTGCTTACGTTTCTGCTAGGCCATAAGAAGATCTGCACCATATATACTTATCAGTGTTGACTGGTTTGGTCAAAGCATCTGCTGGGTTTTCCTTTGTGTGAACCTTCTGAAAATCCACACTTCCAACTTCCACCACTTCACGAACAAAGTGATACTGAACATCTATGTGTTTTGTTCTTGAATGAAACGCTGGATTCCTTGCGATATGCAAGGCACTCTGACTATCACAATACAAAGGAATCTTCTCTTGTTTGTGCCCGAGCTCCTCCATAAGTTTCTTCATCCATATTGCTTCTTTACAAGCTTGTGTAGCTGCCATGTACTCAGCTTCTGTTGTGGATAACGCTATAACAGTCTGAAGTTTAGAGACCCAGCTCACAGCTCCTCCTGCAATTATGAACACATAGCCTGTAGTAGATTTTCTTTTCTCAAGGTCGCCAGCAAAATCTGAATCAACATAACCTCTGATAGTAGATTCTGATCCTCCATAACATAATACAGCATCTGAGGTACCCTTGATGTATCTCAAGATCCTCTTAATAGTATTCCAATGCTCTCTACCAGGATTTGCCATGTATCGACTAGCTGCTCCCACTGCTTGTGCAATGTCTGGTCTTGTACATATCATGGCAAACATTAAACTTCCCACTGCTGATGCATACGGTACTCGAGACATCTCCATCCTCTCTGCTTCATTGCTAGGAGACATACTTGAGGATAATTTGAAATTAACAGGAAGTGGGGTGGAAATTGGCTTACAATCTTGCATGTTGAAGCGTCGCAAGATTTTCTTCAAATAATTTTTCTGAGAAAACCAAATCTTCCTCTTACTTCTGTCTCGGTGAATTTGCATCTCTAGAATCTTGTTTGCTGGTCCCAAGTCCTTCATATCAAACTCCCTAGCCAACTGTGCCTTCAATTCTTGGACTCGATCTTTGTTGGGGCCTATTACCAACATGTCATCCACGTACAACAACAAAATGATGAAAACATCATCTTCTTCAAACCTCTTATAATACGTACAATAGTCTGAACTGAGTCTGTTGTACCCAAAGCTAATTATGAAGGAATCAAATCTCTTGTACCAACACCTCGGCGCCTGTTTGAGACCGTATAGAGATTTGTTCAACTTGCAAACCAAGTTCTCCTTGCTTGTTTCAGCAAAACCCTCTGGTTGGAGCATATAAATTTCTTCTTCAAGTTCTCCATAAAGAAATGCAGTTTTCACATCTAACTGCTCTAAGTGAAGATCAAATATAGCACATATTGCCAAGACTACTCTGATTGTAGTAAGTCGTACCACTGGAGAAAATATCTCATTGAAGTCTATTCCTTCTTTCTGAGCATATCCTTTCACCACCAATCTTGCACGATACCACTCCACTTGATCATTGTCATCACGCTTTATCTTGTAAACCCATTTGTTGCCAATGGCCTTCCTTCCTTGTGGTAGCGGAACAAGATCCCAAGTGTTATCTTGTATAGAGCTTCAATCTCCTCTTGCATTGCTGTCATCCACATAGATACATTTGTGCTTTTGATAGCCTCATGGAAAGTTGATGGCTCTCCATCCTCTGTTAGAAGACAATATGCAATATTGCTCTCAGTAACATATTCTGAGTGCCAAGCCGGTGGTCTTCTTTCACGAGTTGACCGTCGAACTTCAGGAGTTTCAGACTCTGTTTGTTCTTGTTCTTCAGGTTCTGGTGCAGCTTCAGAAGAAGTATGATTCTGAGTATTTTCCATCTGGACTGCTGTAGTCTCCTTTAGAATGCTATTATGCTCTTCCATTTGCATTTTACCTTTAGCAAATATGACATCTCTGCTGATGACTACCTTGTAGGCAATGGGATCCCACAAGCGATACCCCTTCACTCCATCAGCATATCCCAAGAATACACATTTTCTGGATTTTGAATCCAGCTTGCTGACTTCTTGAGTATTGTACATCACGTACACAGGACTTCCAAATATATGTAATTGAGAATAATCAGCTGGCTTTCCAGTCCACATCTCCATCGGTGTCTTCAGCTCAATTGTAGTTGATGGAGATCGATTTATCACATAACAGGCGGTATTGACTGCTTCTGCCCAGAATGACTTTCCTAGACCTGCAGCCTTCAACATTGCTCTCGTTCTTTCTAATAGAGTTCTGTTCATCCGCTCTGCCACTCCATTTTGCTGTGGAGTGTATGCCGTTAGAATCGCCTTTTGATACCTTCATGTTGACAGAAGTTATCAAATTCATCACTGGTATATTCTCCTCCATTGTCAGTCCTCAAACACTTGATCTTCTTTTCAAATTCAAGTTCCACCCGCGCTTTGAAAGTTTTAAAGACTGCGAACACATCTGCCTTCCTTCTAATTGGATACACCTAACATCTCCTGGAGAAGTCATCTATGAATGATACAAAGTATCTTGCTCCTCCCAAGGATACAACCGGTGCTTGCCAAATATCAAAGTGAATCAAGTCTAAGATGCATTTGCTCTTAGTTGTTGATGTGCCAAACTTCAACCTGTGTTGTTTACTTGTAACACAATGCTCACAAAAGGGTAAAGTAACCTTTGTAAGCCTAGGGAGTAACTTTTGATCAGAGAGAACTTTCAAACCTTTCTCTGACATGTGGCCTAGTTTTTGATGCCACATCATTGTCTTCTCTTCTGCAGGACTGGCTGATGTGATTGACGCTTCTACCCCATGATGTGTTTCTCCCATTAATACAAACATGTTTGCAACTATTTTTCTCGTCTTTAAAACTACCAGCGCTCCTTTGACAATTTTCATTATTCCATTGTCTGTTCAGATCTTACAGCCAAGACTATCAAATTGTCCCACGGACAAAAGATTTTTCTTTAAGTCTTTCACATGACGCACTCCTGTAATAGTACGAATTAAGCCATCATACATCTTCAATTTGATGGTGCCAATGCCAGCAATCTCTAAAGCATGATTATCACCCATGAACACTTTGCCTCCAGAGATGGGTTCATATGTATGGAACCAATCTCGATTAGGAGTCATATGCCATGTTGCTCCTGAATCCATTAGCCAGACCTCAGTAAACTCTTCTCTATCTATAGAGATTGTCGCTGCTTCACTATATAAAACCTCCCCATCTTCTGAGGTGCTCGCAACACATCCTTGAGGTTTTGATGACTCTGCAGTATTCTCTATACCCCTTTTTAAACCAACAATCCTTTTTGAAGTGCCCTTTTCTGCCACAGTTGTAGCATTTCACAGTCTTCTTACTTCTTGATTTGGACCTCCCTTGCCTTTGACTCCCACTGGAGCCACGCTCTGTTGATCTCCCTCTTGACACCAATAATGCCTCTGCTTGGTTTGAACTATTTCTGTCTCCTTTATTTTTGCGCCTATTTTCTTCTTCCAAGATAGCGGCTGCAACATCATCAAAGACTAAATAGTCTGTGAGGATATTATTGGTCAAGTTGATAATGAGCTGATCATATGAATCTGGGAGACTTTGAAGTAGAAGCTCTACACGTTCACTTTCCTCTATTTGTTGACCCAACGTAGTGAGTTGTGAAAATAGAGTCCTTATTGTGTTGATGTGGTCAGTCACCGCCGTGGTTTCTGCCATTCGAAGGGTATAAAGTCTCCGCTTTAAGAAAATCTTATTGTGCAAAGACTTGGACTCATATAGCTTTGTTAGAGTCTCCCATATCTCCTTAGCTGTTTTCTTCTCCGCCACACTTGATAATACTTCATCAGCTAATGCTAAATGTATGTTAGCAATAGCATTGCCATCCATCTCATTCCATTTTGCATTATCAGTGATCTCCGCGGGCCGATCCCCAATTCTTTGCCAAGCAATTGTCTTTCCTTAAGATTGCCTTGATTCTCATTTTCCACAGTGAGAAATTGCTCCCATTGAACCTCTCAATCTCGTACTTTGCTGCCATTTTATTCACCGTGATCTATTCAGCTATCACCGTTTCACAAATCTGTAACGTATATAGAAATAGTATCGTGTGAATAATACTTCACTAAGTAAGTTCCCAGGAAAGATTGGAGGGGTCACAAACGGTCCCGCTTAAAACCCAATCTCCTTAGACAGAACTTCCTAGGACAGTATTTAATCAACGCCTTGACTTTCTATATACGCCAACAAGAAGCGTATGTGAACGAGCAGTATGGATGAATAGTGTCATATAGGTGAATAGTAACCGTATACACGAATAACTTTTGTGTATTAACAACGCCAACCAGAAGGCTCTGATACCACTGTTAGGATACTGGCATGCAAACCCGACAAGATAAAAGGCAATGGATGGGATAAAATGAGAAATGAGACACACAAGAATTTACGTGGTTCACCCAATTTGGCTACGTCCACGGGCAAGTATAGAAGGATTTTACTAAGTAATGTGGGAATTACAACCTCTCTCAAATAATAGGAGAACAACTAAAATCTCTCTATTACTAGGAGAAAACACCTCACTTACTCTCTCACAAATACCTCACAACTTTGTGGGATTACTCTCTCTTCACTCTCTCTTCTTTCTCTCTACTTGCTCTCAAGTTTCTCTCTTGTAGTGTTCACATAGGCTTGAATGCATTGTCTATTTATAGGCAAGAGTGAGGGTATAATGGTCATAAATTTAGGAGGAATATATGCCTAACAACTCATCCTCCACTCATACTCCACTAATTTTGCCAACTCATCTCCCACTCAAATCCCATCAATTATGCCAACTAATTAAATGGCTTTACAGTCTAGAGATAAATGCCTTTAGCACTTCAAATGAGGTCACTTCCTGTACATGAAATCAGACTTGATAACCTTTATCCAACAAGACAGACAACGTAGAATCAAGCCTAAGACCGCATCCCAATCCACTGTTTTGACATTAAAATTAACTTGATTTCGTGTGAGCCAAATTCCACAAGCTACTCCAAAAGACAAGGCCTTCCAAAATGTTTTCTGCATCTTTCCAGTTGCAAGCGCCTGCCATTCATACAGTTGATTATCTATTTTCTTTGAGATACACCACACAGCTCCCCACCAGGACAGGTATCGTCACCATAGTTTCCATATGGATGGACATTGCAGCAGCAGATGGTCTGTGCTTTCCAGTTTTGTATCACAAAATGGGCATAAGACTGCTTCATACGAGAGTAAACAACGTTGCAAAAAGAAGAATGCATAAACAATTTTGAACAGCCAGCCAAATGAACATTTGAATTTTAGGAGGCGTTCCACTACACCAAATATTTGTCAGGTAATGCTTATTTCCATGGTAGGCGCTTCGGTCTAACAAAGCTACACAAGATTTAACAATATATTTCCCATCCTTATTGACAGTCCATAATCATTTGTCTTGCTTGTACATATTCAATTTGATACCTGACAAGTGATTAAGAAGAGAGTCTACTAATGACTCCTCATAACTCAACAAATTTCTTCGCCAAGTTAATTTCCACATCTAGGTACCATTTGTCCAGCAACCCATTGCACTAATTTGTAGGAGAGTAAAACTGCGGGAAATTATTACACAACTAGGTATTTATGGACCAAAATTGTCTGATTGGTTGGTGCATTTGACCTGTGATAGATGGCTAATGTGATTGATTGGGTAACGAACCAGGTCCGAGCTATAATTTCTCACTTGCTAGAACATAGAGAGGAAAAAGTCCACGTGCATGTTATTGGGTGGTGACTCAAACTTCTATTCTTCCTAACTTCACCCTGGTTTACCAGCTTCTTCACCATACAAAACATGTTTTGACTTGAAGCAGGATCCATCCCTTCTCATTGAATATCAGCAAAATACTCTTGGTGCTTTACATTCACCCCCACGGTACTGCTCATTAAATTACATGAAGGAATCACCATTAGAAAAGAAAAATATGGATGTTAAGGTTAGTATTTGCATTCTCTCGAGCAAATACTAGCTTGTTTACAATGTTATAAATAAATGGTATTATAAATGTCATACAATCAATGTGTTAATCTACAAGTCGCGGCTGTTGTTCTTGTTGAAAGTAAACTAGATTTTAATTTGTTTTTTTTGAAAGACAAAGGAATCGGTCTACCGGTTAAGAACTGCTCAACCGCCTGAATTAAATGAATCGGTTGATCAATTTAGAAACAATGACTGGTTGAGTTGGTAGAAAACTTTTCTTTATCAATTTAGGTTTTCCTTTTGTTAAATTAATTCATTAACTATCTCAGACTTTGTTGCACATGGACACACGGAGTCAGGGGGTCAAAGGAGTCGCCACCTAGTTGTTTGGTTTAGGGTCGCTAGGAAATTCGAGTATACTAGTCTTATCAGAAATTCTAAAGGTTAGGGAATGGTTGTGGCTAGGAAAGGTATTAGTACCCATAGTGCACCTTACTTGAGGTAAGTTGCATTGTGTGGTCTAAATGTGGTTTAAGGTTTTGATGGGTTCCTAACTGGTGGCCTATCTATGGCTTAGAATGAAGATTTATTCGTGTGAATAAATCTGGCATTTCAAATTTATTATTGGCTCGTGTACCCGAATGAATTCTTATGAAAATAATCCATCTATGTTCCTTAACAAGGTTCACCTATCCTGAAAGGCGAAAAGGGTTTTCCACAATTGTGTGTTATGGTGAAAAATACTCCAAATTAAAATTGATGAATATTCAGAATGATTCTAAGAATTTTTTAGTCAACTCCTCATATTTAAATACCAGCCTACTTGTAGGTCAAATATTTATACTAAAATATTGACCATTAATTCTCATGAATTAATGGAGGTATATTTAAATACTCGCTTAGTCTTTATTGGACAAATAATGCAATTGATCCTCTTATGGTGGTATCTTTCTTTGTATAGTTGACTTGTTCATATACCTCTAATGGAGCTTTCCCTTGACATTCATTGCTATAGTGCTCAAACTGATTGCAGTTATAACACTGGATATTCCTCTTCTCATGATTATTGTAACCACATCCTCTTCCTCTAGGAGTAAATGTTTGTTGTCATCATCCTCCTCTAATGGTGTTTCTACCACCTTTTCCTTTGAATCTTGTATTCTAAGATCCTTTTCCTTGAAATCACTAAAATCCTCCTTGTCCATGTTGATTTCTTCCTCAAGTGGTATATCCACTTGTTGAAGTCCCCCTTGCTCATATATGTCTTCTTTAAGGGACAATTTTGATTACAAGGCATGCTCTATTGCCTTATCTCTATTTCATTTCACAATCTTTTGTTCATGAGCTTGTAAAGAACTCATAAGCTTATCCACCGTCAACTTATCAACTTCTTTGGACTCTTTAATAGCGATAACATAATCAAATCTTGGATCTAGAGATCTTAAAATTTCTCAGTAATCCAAGCATCTGTGAAGGCTTCTCCATTTCTTCTCATTTGATTGACTATCACCATAATTCTTGTGTAATAATCAAAAATATTTTCCAAGGACTTCATTTACAGTGATTCAAATTCACCTTG
This sequence comes from Populus deltoides, assembly GCA_015852605.2. Classification (NCBI taxonomy): domain Eukaryota; kingdom Viridiplantae; phylum Streptophyta; class Magnoliopsida; order Malpighiales; family Salicaceae; genus Populus; species Populus deltoides. The sequence continues at coordinate 16,566,449 of CM027587.2, forward strand.
TAATGATTGGAGATGAATTCTTTTTATTCTGGCAGCACTTTTGTATTTTTGTTGGAGAGCCTCTCATATTTCTTTTGACATTTCTGCGAAATTGATGGTCTCATATATGGCTTCATTAAGACCTTGATAAATGATGGTCTTGGCTTTGTTGTCTTTCTTTCTATTGGCTTTTAAGACTTGCTTTTGCGCCTTTTGTAAAGAATCTTCTGCTTCTTTAGAATCTGTTTCATCATAACCATATTCCATAATCTCTACACGCTCTTGTGAGCCAATAAATGCCTTCAATCTGATACACCAATTATCATAATTGTCTTTTGTCAGCTTCGAGATGAGTGTTTGTGTATTTTTTTTAGTCATTTTATTTTTTGAATGACTATCACCTTCTGGGAGTTGAATTTTGAAAAATGACCACTAACGAATCCAAAATGGTCAAAATAGTAGGGAATTGGTCTGATTTGGTTGAATGTAGGTCAGAAATGGGTTAAACTGGTAAAAAAACCAATTTTAGATGTTGTTTGGTTTGCTAGGGTTGAATCAGGAATATTCTTTAGTGGCGGCTTGATGGCTCGGCTCGACGCAGATCAAGACTTAGATAAATAGCTTGGAGGCTCGGCTATTGCTTCAACTTTGATGGTTCGACTCGGCTCAGCTTAAATATGGCGTGCATGTAGCTCAGTCATCTTCTTCCTCTAGGCGTGTGGGCTGCTCGTGGTTGACAAAGGTAGTGCTTCATGCAACACATGTAATTCACCCTTTGCTCCGATAAGGCTGATTTTTACACCATTGAGTTCGTATTGAAGAACCCTACACTATGGAATGATCAAAATATGTTTTGACAACTTTAAAAATTTGGACGCATCTCAAAAAATCCTCTATTTTTACGAACGAAGCTCTAATACCAATTATTGGTGGGATAAACCACTGGTGATGGTTTTAAAACACTCTGGAAAGATAAAACAATATGTTTATATCATAAACAACAAGTTTACATAAACTACAAACTCTCAAACACTCACCTTCTCTTTCTCTCTATTATTTCTCTCTTTTATTTCTCACACTCAATAGCATAAACTTAGTTGCTTATTTATATACAAAATAAAAGTATGAAAAATCATATTTCAAATGTGAACACAAATGGTTGGTGGTAGTGTGAAGGCGGCTAGCGGCTGCAATTGGTGGCAGCCATCCTTGTCCTTCTAGAGTGGAGGTTGAGTTTACTGCAACATGCATTGGTGGTTATTTCTTAAAGAATGGAATTGTAAATGTCCCCATGAATATGTCATCTATGTAAAGATAAAAGAGAGTGGTGATACTCTTATTGTATGCTTGTATATGGATGACATGATCTTTACAAGAAATAATCCAAAGATATTTGGAGACTTCAAGCAAGAAATGATCAAGGAGTTTGAGATGACGGATATTGGTCTTATGACATACTACTTAGGGATTGAGATCAAGTAAGGAGAAGATGGAATTTTTGTGATTAAAAGAAGTTTACAAAAGAGATTCTCGAGAAATTTAAAATGAAGGATTGTGTAAAAGTGAATACTCTAGTTGAGTGTGGAGTGAAGATATCAAAGAATGATAAATAAGAGACGATAAACTCTACAATATTTAAGAGCCTAGTTGGGAGTTTAAGATACTTGATTTGCACTCATCTAGATATTCTTTTTGGAGTAAGATTTGTGAGCAAATTCATGGAGAGACCAACTATAACACATTTCAAAACATTAAAGCGAATTCTTCGGTAGATCAAAGGTATTGTTTATTTTGGCTTGTTCTATGGATATTCTAACAACTTTGAACTTGTAGGTTATAGTGATAGTGATTGGGCTGGAGATATGTATGATAGAAAGAGCACTACAGGTTCTGTTTTCTATATAGGAGACACAACATTCACATAGAGTTTAAAGAAGCAACCTATAATCATATTATCAACTTGTAAAGCTAAATATATAGCTATTACAACATGTGTTTGACATTTTATACAGCTAAGAAAATTATTGAAAAAGTTGTGAATGCCATAAGAGAAGCCTACGAAAATTTATGTGAACAACTCATCAGCCATTACTTTAACAAAGAATCTTATATTTCATGATAAAAGTAAGCACATTGACACAAGATTTCATTACCTATGATGTAATACCCAAACTTTTGGGCCAAACTCAAGCCCAAGTCAGCCCAAACCCAACCTAAGTTAACCTAGGTATATAAGAAAAGGTTGCAAGAGAATTACTGTTCTCTCTTCTAAGTCTTGTGGCCGCCGTAACCCTTTCCTCATCAAACCAAGGATTTCAATTTTTGATCTTGAGTTTTGGGTTTAAGAAAAGTGGAAGTAGTAAGTAAGTGATTCTCTCTCATATTACTTTTAATTATGATTTGTTTATGGAAGGATTAGAGAGATGGAGAGAGAGATTAGGGTTTATAAGGATTAGAAGTTTATGTTGTTAAGATTGATTTATGATTATTAAGGGTTTAATGTTAGGTGATTAATTAGTATGTTGTTAGAAATAAAGATTTGTGAGTTGATTTGTTTAAATTAATTTTTATGGGTTAAGAAATTCATTTTTACCTTGCTGTAAAATCTGGACAGAATGTTCTTGAGGTTGAAGATGACCAAATTTTATTTTGATCCTTGATTTGTGAAAGTTTTAGTTTAGTCCCTAAACTTTGGAAAAATTACAATTTGACCCCTAAATGTATTTTGAGATTCTGGACAGTGTTATTATGAGGTTAAGGATGATGAATCTCAGTTTGATAATTGATTTGGAATATTTTCAGTTTGGTCCCTAAATTTTAGGAATTTACATTTTAGTCCCTAAACTTTATAAAAAATTACTGTTCGGTCCCTGGTTCGTTCTAAACAGAATTAAGGATGGTTTATAGGTGAAATTTCAGTATGGTTATGTATTTACAGTTTGGTCCAGTTTTGGTAAAATTACGTTTTGGTCCCTGTTTTGGATAATTGTCGTTTTAGTCCCTAAACCTAGGAGACTAAACCTAGTTTTCTTTTATGCATTGGATCTTTTATTTGTGTTGCTTTGAGCTGCTTTTGAGTATATTTCGTATATTTATTATAGGTTCTCCTAACGATCCTTAATAGGTTTTTCAGGTCTTTCATCTGATATTCCTTTTAATCTATATTCTTTCGGGTGAGTGGATAATCTTTAATATGCATATAACATAAATAAATATGTATATTGATTATACGATGAGTACAACTAGTTAATTTCTTGAATACTTATATATTTTGCTTTATTTTCCGAGTACTCATTTATTCTTGAATTTGCACTCGCAATCTGTCGAACTAAATTCTATTTGATATGATACACGTTTCTTTGATGATTCTGCGAATATCTATTATGCCTTGATATGGGACTTGTCAGTAACTCCATGCTAACAGAGAGTAGTTAGCTTATGTGCACATAGTATTCTGTATACCTAGCTGGTGAGAGAGGCATCAGCCTGTGGCGACTGATCATCCCACAGTGGTCACCTTCGAGTGTCATCTGGTCACTTTTGAGTGTCATCTGGTTACCTTTGGGTGTCATCTGGTCACCTTTGGGTGTCATCTGATCTCTGACATGTATTCCGCTACGTTATGATAATATGTTTAGTATATATATGTATATCAAGATAAATCATCTTGCAAACTATTAATATTATAAATATCTAAAATGTATATTAAATATTATTCCCTCACTGAGTTGGTTTAACTCACCCCTCATTCTTAATATTATTTCAGGTTCTTAGTTTCTGATAGCAGTTAGACTTTGTTGAGTGTTCATGCTTCTTCAGTTTTGGTCGGTATGCCTTGCTTGTTTTGCGAGGCTTTTCTTTTAGTTTTGATTTGATGTCTTAGACGCTCCACTATTACCTTGTTTTAATTAAGTTTGGATTTTGACAATGTAATGAGTATTATGGATTATTGTTTTTGTTTTAATTACTGATGAAGAGTTTTAAATTATCTTTTGGTTTCATCAGTTTTGAATAATATAATATTTCTGAAGATTATGAAATGCTGCGTATTTTTGAATAAATTGTTCTTTTGATATGTCTGTTTTGAGGCTTAGCGTAGGTGGGGTGTCCTTTCGACACCGCTCTTGCGTTGCCGGTCATGGACTCGGGATTCGGGTCGTGACATACGAGATTGCATTACAAACAAGAAAGTTGAAGTCAAGTATGTGAAGACCCAAGATCAAGTCACAAAAATTTTCACTAAGCCACTCAAACATGATGTTTTTGCCAAGACAAGAGATATGTTGGAAGTTTTAAAGAAATCAAGTTTAAGAAAGGATGTTGAAAGTAAACCAAATTTTGATTTTTCTAAAAAATAGACGAATCGGTCGACCAGTTAAATTAAATAAATTGGTCAATCGGTTTAGAAATGATCAATCAATTAGGTCAGCAAAATATTTTTCTTTATCAGTTTAGGTTTTCTTTCTGTTAAATTAATTCCTTGATTATCTAAGATTTTATGCCTATAAATAATTTTGTAATCAGAACACGAGAGATGTAATACAAAAGACAATAAGAATGTATCTTCAAGAAAACACTTAATGCAAAAACATCTTTTCTCTCAGATTTTTCTTGTTATTTAGTTTTGCTTTTTTAAGATTATCTTCTATCACTCCTAGAGTTTCTACAAACAGATCTTTCTTGATTTTGGACGACAAGCTGATTGATATTTTGTACTTCCTCTTGATCAAGTTGTTGTGCATTTGGATCTTGATCATCATCATTCTCTGCCGGTGGAAGATCTCCAGGGATAGCTATGTGGATCGGATTCAGTTCACTTCTACTGGATGTTAAGTCCATTTGAAAGAAGATTCTGAACAAAACAAGAACTCTGCTCCATGCTGTTGCTCTTAAATCAGAGGGCTGCAAGAGTACTGCTCTGTGCTCGTAAACAAATATGGTTGTGAAGATCATGAGAGCTGAAATTGAAGCAATGCCAGTAATAAGAAATAATCCCCAAAAACTCTTGAGACTAAGGCTATTAGATGAAACTAAGGTGCTGGATTCTTGACAACTGCTTTGTGTGCCAAGCCATGCATCCTCAATTTCCTTCATCTTATCTCCTTCGGTCACATTTAGAACAGCCCTTGATACATCAGCTACAAGAGGAGAACCTTTAGGGAAGACCTGAAACTCAAAAAAGAATGATCCCACATGAGAAATTTTGTGTGCTCATACACGAATGATATATCAGACAGAGACGATAAGAGCAGGAGGAAGGAAGAGAAGTGATCTTACAAACCCGAAACCGCCTGTTTTAAATGTAGGTTCAATTATTGTATATTTCGAGCAATACATAGATAGAAAGAATTTCATATATGGCACTTCATCAAATGCGGCAGCAATACCACCATTTCCACTACCTCTGGAAAAGAGCTCGTCGCATTCTTCTGGAGTATTATAAGCCATAAGCCTGGAGTCATCAAAACCCAAGTTTTTCAGGATTCCCAACACAAAAGAGTTCTGCTGGTATCCCACAAACTCCCCCTTTTTAATGAGCTCATCAACATTAGTAACTGTAGGCTGGAGCTGTTGAACGGTAAGCAAGCTACTTAGGCTGGCAGTGTAGCTTTGAGTAAGAATGAGTACAACAAAACACCATATGGTTACAACTATTCTAGCCAAGTTGCTAACCACCATCTCCCCTGTAACATAAAGAACATAGGAATCATAAACATCAAGTCAATGTTTGAGATTGAAGTGCTTTGAGAACTAAAAACTCAAAAGGTGAAGTGAAATTACTATGAGCAAAAACCATGGTTGAGAAAGAAAACCAGAAGCTAGTGCCTATTTGATGCGAAGGAGGCCCTTGAAAATCTTCATTTATTCCGTGTTCAAGAACCCAGACCACAAATCCGATGAAAACAAAGAAACAAAAGCTTGTGACCCAAAGGTCCCAAGTCAAAGGCTTCAAGAAAACCCAAGCATTTTTGTTTCTGCTGTCTTTTATTGGAACAATCATGGAGACCCCACTTTCCGTGTAAGGCAATGTAAAATCGACGTACTTGGACCTGTTGGCTATGATAGTTGTATCTCCGACCACAGCGTCGTAATTCTGTTTACAGTAATGCGTTACCTATAGGAATGGTGCTGATGTGATGAAGCATAATATAGAAACATGAGTGGGGTTTTACCTTTAAATACACTTGATAGACCAGATCATTGTAAGTTCCAGCAGACTTCCCATCAGGCTTGACAAAGGGGATGTACTCATAAGTTATGGCATAAGGTAATGCGTCAACTGCAGCTTCGAATATAGCTATGCTGTATCCTGTGAGTGTTGTCATGTTGGAATTGAGATCTGTTGTCTCCTTCACAAATTGACCGAAATTGCTTGAACTCGGTACTCCTATCCGCAACTTCTTACCATTTGTCGGAATCTCCCAGCCCTTGGGAATAGAAGTTGAATCACCTGCCCATATAACAGGTGCAAGACTGGACTTGGAAGTAGAATAAGTACTAGGGGTATTTTCTATCGAGTTAAGGGTTTTTGCGAGTCCCTTTCTCGGCATCCAAAATCCTATTCTCCTTTCTCCATTTCCATTCATATTAACTATTTCGAAAGCCAATGGTTGTAACTGTCCATTAATGAAGAAGAAATCTCCAGTTAGACCTTTAAAACTAGTGTTTGATAATGCTCGGAGGAGGTTCGGACCATTTTGAGAGATTCTCAGATTTTCAAGATCATTTACTGAAGTGTTAGAAACATTTGCCTCTCGAAAGCCTAAGTTTGTTGTACCAGCTTTCTCAATTGCCATGGCCAATGCTACAGTAGCATCGTAGGCTTGTAGTGCATAAATGTTTAACTCAGCATCAACCATGTCTGCATTATCTTGTTGGAATTTCCTTTTCCACCGCAACCGAAAATTTCCTAGCTCCGTTGTTTTTGGAATATAAGGTTTAATACCCAATACCCCATGCATAGAATCAATGACAGAAGGATCTGGTGAGGTTGAGAGACCTACAGTCGGCCCATCAGTCATGATCCAAACGTAGCCTTTACTCATCATCCCAATCTCTTTAGCTCTGACAAAAATCCGAGCGCCAAGAGAGGCAAACATGTGCACAATGAAAACTCTTGTTTGCATTGTCATCAACTTGTAAAGCTCCTCAGCAATTTGATCATCAGTGGCCGATGGAGAAATGACACTCCGGTAGGGCACATGAGCCTCAACTGCTTGCAAAGCATCAGTTAAATAAGGTATAACTCCCTCTCCATATTCGTTGTCCATGTAGATAGGTACTGCTTCTTTCCATCCAAAAGCTTGAACTAATGCTCCAATGCCATTGACTTGACTTGAGTCATTTTGTGTAGCTCGAAAAAATAGGGACTCCTGGTGGAAGTAAGAGAATCACTTGATGCAGAAAATGATATGATGGGCACTTGAGCTTTTTCTCCTAGACCAATAACAAAATTAGCTTGCATTGATGTTGTCGGCCCCAAGATTGCTTGCACTTCCACATTCTTTATCAAGTCCAAGGCTGCGATTCACAAAGGTGATCGAGAACGAAAGGATCGACTTAGCATTTTTCTTTAATGATTAAAGATTAATGGAATAGATTTATGCATACTCATATCAAGAATATGTTGGTAATCCAACCAATAAATCATATCTTTTATATGAAAAAGACTAGAGAAGAAATCAAAATCAAGGTTCTCTAAAGAAGTAACTCATCACTAACAAGTAGACAGATTGAGTACCCTACTAACAGTAAATCATAGCAAGCAATCATTAAAATTTCTCTTGTTACTATATTCTTCTTTTTTTATCTCCAGCTGTTAGCTGGATTTATGCGGTTGACTTGTAAAGATTTGCCTCTTTGCATGTGACACCAGGCCGGCGACATATTTTTTGAATTCTAGTTTGACGATAGCTTTAATGTGGTAAACTAGTTTCATCAATAATATCTTGATTATTATAAAACAAAAAAAATAAAAAGCTCGACTAAGTTAGATAAGCTAAATAACCTGATGATCTAATCAAAAACTCAATCTGGCTCAGGACTAGGAGTACTGGAGTTCTTGGCAAATCTGATGGGAGTCCTAATGGCCTAATTACTCTGTATATGTAAAAAGTAGCTCTCTCTCTAAATTCTTATGTCTCTTTATCATCTGTCTTGGCTTCGAACAGCTTGGTCCATGTAGTAAAAATTTTCTTCAACTTCAGACATTCCAGTGAAACTCTAACTTTATTTTTTTTTATTATCTTTTTTTATGCATGTAAGTTCATGTGTATTAAAAGTGCTACCTTTCATTTTCAATTATAAAAAAATAGAAAAACAATTTCTTATGCGTCCAGAGAATACATATATTTGGCAGATGGCATACTCATTATAATACCGAGACTAATCATATATTATGCGTTCATGACCCCTAAGGACTACATTCCCAGCAGAATATAATAACACTGTCAATNATAATAGTGACATTGCCTCTCTTGNTAGGTCAACCTGCTGAGTTACTGATTCAAAATTTAGCTTAGCCTGAATTTATTTAAACTGGATTTTTTTTAATCAATATAATATTATTTTATTTAAAAAAAAAAAAATGACATTGTTTTTAAAATAAACAATACCTTGACATATGGGTTGACTCGGCCGACTCACTACTCGAAACTTACTTCAAGTCAAACCTTAATTATGCCGAGTCCTTATAACTATGCTACATAATTAAGGCCTGAATTTTTTTATCAAGGCTTTTTTAATAATCAGTCCAAATGAATTATAAGCAATATATGACCGAAAATAGAGCAAACAGATACTAGATACTGAAATTAAGGTCAGAGAGAAGAAATGGAGAGAACCTGCAGCAGCTGCAGCAACAACATCTTTCTTGGAGTCCCTGGTGGTCAAAACCATCCTGGTTTTGTAGTCTCCATGAGTGGCATAGAAGTCTGAGAGGGCCATGTTGATGCAACTCAATGCAATATTTGCTTCCAAATAATCCAAGTCAAGAA
>CM027587.2:16575923-16620222 GCA_015852605.2 Populus deltoides
TGTTACATGTTTGAACATGTATTTAATTTTATGTGAAATGTTTTTTTATCTTATGTTATTCTGTAAACATGTAACAGAATGAGTATAGTAAAAAAGTAGTGGTAGTGGGTGTTTTGTTTTTTTTATGAATGTATTCTTTTATTGTTAAAAATAAAATAAAAAGAAACAAAAAGAATTAATTGTTTAATTTGAATATAGTTAAATATCTTAAGGACAAATAAAATCATGTTATATTTTCCATGGAAGTGTAAGAACATGTTTCTACACATATTCTGGGATTTAATAACTGATTTATTAAAACCTTAGAATTTAATTAATATTTTAAATTTTCAAATCATATCAAATCGCAAAGCAGCTTACCTCAGGTAGGGTGCGCTAGGGGTGCTAATACCTTCCCTAGCCACAACCAATCCCTTACCCTTGGATCTCTGATGACGACCAGTAAATTCGGGTTTCCTAGTAATCCTCAATCCAATACTAGGTGGCGACTCTCAAAGAACCAATCCAGCAAAATTAAAAAAAAATCACCGAATCGTCGTGCGGGTGACGTGCGACAGAATGGCGACTCCACTGGGGAAAGGTAATGTTTTCAACATTATTGGACTAAGCTTTGTGTTTTTGATGTGTTTAAATTTTTTTGCCTTTGTCTTATTTTATTTCTGTTTTATTCATGCATTGTATAGAATTCTCTCATGCATCACAAGCTTTAATTTTTGAAAGCACACACAAGCTTCAGGTTAGGTGGGGGACTAACAGCTTACCTTACGACTATTAGTCAAGGTTTAAGTTTGTGTAAACCCCAACTCTTCGTTGAGTGCTTAGACTGTTAGTGATTGGTATATGTGCCATCCCACTATCTGCTGAGCCCCCATATTGCCTTCACGAGGGTGATCACTGGGACAACAAGAGACCCTTTTTAGAGACCAAGTAGTAAACCTACCCTTTGTCTCACATAAAAAGATTAGAACCTGCCTTTAGGATGTATGCTCCGTTTTGCATCTGAGCAAGCTCTTCTTGAAGCATCTTGAATTCAGGACTTATGGGGGATATAATGGTCATCACTCAAGAAATTTCTATTATAGAGTTTGAGCAAGAATAGAAATTCTTGTTTCATCATGCAAGAGTTATGACCATATGTCACCCCTCGAAGGGCAAGTTCATCATATAGATTACATGTCATACATTTGTCATGCATGCACCGGGATGGAAATAGGTCCCCCAAATAAGCTTTGCTACCCCTGATTGAAAAACGATGATGACAAAAGAAGAAAGGGGTCAGAGAGAGGCTCATTGTCAAAAGGAAGTTGAGAGCATCAAAGGTGGAGTAGCTACACTCAGATCTGCCTGAACAAGAGTTGAGCATCAAATGGAAAAGTGAATGTCTGCACAGTCTTCTGTGGGATCACTGCTTGTCCACGTCCAATGGAAGCTGCACCTCTCCTTTTCAGTCATGAAAAACGGCAGCAATGCCTTCAGTCATCAACTAATGACAACTTTTGTTCTTGGGTGCATGAGCCTTCATTGAAGTTACCCCCACTGTGAGCTCAATTCCAGTTTCAGCAGCACAAAATGTGGGTTTGAAAGAAAACATGATTAGACACTGAACTTCTACATGGCATAGCTCTCTGAAGAGATTTGTTTGGGGATCTATCAGTGGGGAATGCAAGAGGGAATGTAGTTGTTTCATATGCTGTGAAACTTTCCCCCATCAGTTTCAGCACCGAAACATTTGAGTAGGCAGAATAGACAGACCTGGGCTGAAAAACAAGAAGAAGACTGAAACTTCAATAGAGCACTCCCTCTACAGGTGGCTGTTTCCTGCACCGTCAGTGGTGAATCAAAGAGGAAATAGAGGAATTTCAGACTCGTCAGTTTCTCCTCCAACAAAGACAATGCGTCAATTCACATATCGGCAATGGTAGTGCTGTATTTTTCGGGCGCTGCCAAGATTACCAAGTGGTTGAAAGGTTTCCAACAACCCTCAACCAACCACAACAACATTAGAATACTGACATGAAGTTGTGGATTGCCAAAAGAATTGAGCTAGCTATCAAGATGGGAAAGATTGAAGGCTCTACCGTGGATTCCAAAACTGTGAAGAGAGTTGAATCAGAAGATGACTCTCAATTGAGAAACCTCAGTTATTTTGCCTAGTCAGGTCTTGCCATAACATCAACTGCTCAAATGTCTTTGTCAAGATTGACATTCCTCTGCCACTCAAATTTGTTAACCAGCATCTGTTGCATCCACTTTGACAAAATTGCATGCAACCACCGTGGTATAATTGAAACGAGATGTGAATATCATGGTGGGTTCCTAGGCAATTTTAATTGAACAGTGGCAATAATTTCAAGAATTGAGTCTGGAAGTTGGTGAGCAAGAATTGAGCTGAGTTTGTGAAAGATGATGTCATCGATCATTTTGTCACCGAACATCCTCAGAATGACGAGTGATCAAAGTTGCTTGGCGAAACACAGATATGGCCAGAGTAGCTGATCCAAGAATTGTGCTGAATTGTCAATGATTTTGTTGTGGATTTTGCCATGTTGCCTTTTGTTTTGGGTTCACATCTCATCCTTTAATGAAACATATCTTTTCTTTGTCTCTTTGTTGTTCTGAAAGCATGAGATGTTTTCTTAAAAGGTTATTTTGACAAAATATTTTGATCAAGCTCCAACATGTGATTAAGATTAATCAATCCTGAAGATTAAAAGTATTTTGATTGCAGAAATAACTCGATACTTGAAAATGACATGAGGTGACCAAACAATTTTGAACTCATACCTCCTGAAACTGAACCACACATCATATAGCTAAGTTTTAGCAGTATGCATAATGACATGTAGTGGATTCGGTAGTTATGGGCTCGTGAATCATGATTCTTACAAGTCCAAATCACTACACTGGATGAGATCAAAATTTATCGGTTCTAACCGACTTTGCTTGAAATGAGAAAAGGCCATCTTTGTTCATCCTTTCACTTTCTAAAGATTATATCCCTTGCAGTCCCATTTGAGCTGGATAGAATATTCTTTCAAAAGAAACCCTGACTAGGATCACACCCTACACTGGGGGCAAATGAGAGATATTTTGAAGACACTGATAGGATTAATGGATAAAAGAAAGGCTTAGAACAAAAAGTCTAATGATTAAGAAAGGGCCAGAAGAAGAAAAGCCATAGATTGAGGGGCATCCAAGAAAACTTTGAGGAAGGCTATGGAAAAGCAAAAAAAAAAAAAGAGTGGAATGGAAGGAGAATGCCTATCAATTCTAAAAGGGCAAAAAAAGGTTTCAATTGAAGAAAGACACAGCAAATGCCAAAAGTCAACAAAAAAATAAAATTCATGTTTCATGTCTTTTGGTGTGTCTAGGATAAAGCCTCTAGTGTCTTCAGAAAAAATAGATTGGCTATTCATCAAATGAAAAGTTGGATTTGCATTATGACATATGTTAAGAGAATTTTGATCTTTGAGATTAACAAGGTTATATGTCAATTTCTCTACAATGACAACAAGAGAAAGAGGGTTGATGAATAGTTAATGTTGATCCTAGGTCGTTTGAAACCCTCAAACACCTTTTAAGCCTGTTAATTTCCTTTTTTTCATAAGCCATGAACCATAGCCTGCATTACGTGCTTTAAAAAGCCCTTTTTAATCAAGTAAGCAATCTGAACCAGCAAATGGTGATCTCAAAACTTGAAGAGCTTTTCCATAAGAGTCGTGGCTTCATGGATTAAGCTACTGGTCATTATGCATGCTGATAAAATTGGTGCTAAAAAAGAAAACAATCTTTCTTGATGAATCCTCAAGTTTTAACTTGAGCCTTTTGTTTTCCTTGAAATTCATAGAAGGTCACCTCATCGCAGACCATCAAAAGATATACCCAAGATCAAAGATTAAAACTGACACAAAGAACCATGAAAAAGTCATTTTAATCTTACAACAGGTCATTTCTGTTTTCAAAATACAAGACAATCAAAGGATTGCATATTTTGAATAACGTGTGTTGGATCTTTGACTGAAAAAACTTGATTTTCAAAAATACTTCCAAAACTAACATCTCTTTGATTTCATTTCAACAATTAGACTTGAATAGACATGATCTTTGAAAGATGAGATTTGATTCCAGAACATTGACCGAATTTGCAAAATCCCTGATAGAAATGACTTCAACTCTTCTCGACAAAAGTTGACCACCTAGGGGCAATCCAGTGGATCCTGAGACCTGGGGGCAATCCAGTGGATCCTGAGAAGGAAAAGAAGCGATGATTCGGTACCATCTGGGGGCAAAGAAAAATCAGATGATGAGTCGTCAAAGTCCATCAAAGTTATGTTTAGCATCTGACAATGACAAAGAAAAAACTTCTTGAGTATAAACAGATGAACGAGCATTCAGATCATTGCTGGGGGCAATGTTGTTCAAAGACAACTTTAGCAGCAATTGATGAGCAACGCTGCCCTTGAAGGATATTTTCATATCTTCAGCTTGGGTTACCCTCTGAAACATGGTTATGACTTTTGAACGATGTTATCGCATAGTTGCATTTGAAAGAATGTTGGAAGGATGCACCCACCAAGACTGACTGTGGGACCATCTGTTTTGAAAGCTCAAATGCACACTTCACCGCATTAATATAAGTGATGAACACCATTGATAATGCCAAATCATTTCTTTTTATAAGCTGATTTGACAGGTCAAGAGGAATCTATTGGGAAGAGCATCGGGAATGCAACAAAGAGCCTTTTATGGCAAGTTATTAGAGGCATGTCTGGACGACTTGGTAGTTTCCAAGAAGGTTGATGATAACATACTTGAAGGGTATGTTTCAACTGGAGGCAAGTTCATGACTGGTTGACCACCTTGATGGGTGTTGGCATGATGCACACAACCAATCAAAGGATAATTCTCAGAAGAATCCAGGAGAGAAAATCCTTCATGATGAATCAAGCAACACCACACTTGGGGGCAGAGTCAAGCTTGATAAACAGCAAGAGCAGTAATTGTCGTGGACAGCCTAGGATGGGCACTGCACTTACATCTGAGTGATGGCTATCACATGAATGAGCTAATGCATAGAAAGAACAAAGAAGGCTTTGGAATGCAAACAAAGGCACCCTAGGACGATGAATCATCAAAGAGGGGGGGACCTATATTTCAAATCAGGTAAGGATACATGCATATCAATCATAATGCATTGCTTTTATCATTGTCAGATCGGTGATACATATCACTTCTCAGGTAGTGTGTTTTCCAACCCTACCTCATTCCGAGTGCGCCTTTGAGCCACCATTCTCTTAGGTAGTGCGTTTTCTAACCCTACCTCATTTTGAGTGCGCCTTTGAGCCCTCACTTCCTTTTGTGTGCGCCTTTGAGCCATCACTTCTCAGGTAGTGCGTTTTCCAACCCTACCTCCTTCCGAGTGTGCCTTTGAGCCACCATCTCTTAGGTAGTGCGTTTTCCAACCCTACCTCCTTCCGAGTGCGCCTTTGAGCCACCATCTCTTAGGTAGTGCGTTTGCCAACCCTACCTCCTTTTGAGTGCGCCTTTGAGCCCTCACTTCTCAGGTAGTGCGTTTTCTAACCCTACCTCCTTTCGAGTGTGCCTTTGAGCCCTCACCAACATCTTTTTTTGGGTAGGTCACCCATTACAATGAGACCATTCTCCCTGATTTTTCCATCTGGGTAGGTCACCCATAATAATGAGACCACTTTTCTTTTCATTTGGGTAGGTCACCCATAACAATGAGACCACTTCATACACTTTCCACTCTTCATTTGGGTAGGTCACCCATCATAATGAGACCATCATCATTCCTTTGGGTAGGTCACCCATCACAATGAGACCATCATTATTTTTTCCATTTGGGTAGGTCGCCCATTATAATGAGACCACCTTTCATCTTTCATTTGGGTAGGTCACCCATAACAATGAGACCATTTTTCTTTCCATCTGGGTAGGTCACCCATTACAATGAGACCACTTTTCATCTTTCCTTTGGGTAGGTCACCCATTATAATGAGACTGACCATTTTTCTTTCCATCTGGGTAGGTCACCCATTACAATGAGACCACTTTTCATCTTTCATTTGGGTAGGTCACCCATTATAATGAGACCGCCTTTTTTTTCTTTCCATCTGGGTAGGTCACCCATCACAATGAGACCACCATCTTCCATTTGGGTAGGTCACCCATCATAATGAGACTACCACCTTCATCTGGGTAGGTCACCCATCATAATAAGACCATCATTTTTTTCATCTGGGTAGGTCACCCATCATAATGAGACCATCATCTTTCTTTGGGTAGGTCACCCATCATAATGAGACCATCATTTTTTTTTCTTTCTTCTTTCTCTGGGTAGGTCACCCATCATAATGAGACCATCATCTTTTTCTGGGTAGGTCACCCATAATTATGAGACCACCTTCCATCATTTTTTCCTTTTGGGTAGGTCACCCATCATAATAAGACCATCATCTTCATTTGGGTAGGTCACCCATCAAAATGAGACCATCTTTCTTTGGGTAGGTCACCCATCACAATGAGACCATCTTCCATCTAGGTAGGTCACCCATCATAATGAGACCATTATCTTCCATCTGGGTAGGTCACCCATCATAATGAGACCATCATTTTTTTCACTTGGGCAAGTCACCCATCATAATGAGACCATCATCTTTCATCTGGGTAGGTCACCCATTATAATAAGACCACACACACATCTTTGTATCGGTTCTGGTTAAAAGAGATCGCCAGATGGGATCTCAGGTTAACCCAACCACACACAGAGTTTAGCTTTGGTTAAAGGGAATCGCCAGATGGGATTTCAGGTTGACTGAGCTATACACCAACTTTTGGTTCTGGTTAAAGGAGATCGCCAGATGGGATCTCAGGCTAACCCAATCAAAAGGGCAGGTCGCCCGTGAAAATAGACCAGCGTGAGTATGTGTGGGTAGGTCGCCCTTGAAAATAGACCACAATGAGTATGTGTGGGCAGGTCGCCCGTGAAAATAGACCACAATACGTATGTGTGGGCAGGTCGCCCGTGAAAATAGACCAGTGTGAGTATGGGTGGGCAGTTCGCCCCTGAAAATAGACCAGCGTGAGTGTGTGGGCAGTTCGCCCCTGAAAATAGACCACAATGAGTATGTGTGGGCAGGTCACCCGTGAAAATAGACCAGTGTGACGTGTGGGCAGGTCGCCCGTGAAAATAGACCAGCGTGAGTATGTGTGGGCAGGTCGCCCTTGAAAATAGACCAGCGTGAGTATGTGTGGGCAGGTCGCCCGTGAAAATAGACCAGCGTGAGTATGTGTGGGCAGGTCGCCCGTGAAAATAGACTAGTGTGAGTGTGTGGGCAGGTCGCCCTTGAAAATAGACCACTTTTCTTCAAAATGGGCAGGTCACCCAAGATAATGAGACCACTTTCTTTTGAAAAGCAAAGTCCTTGGCTGAGTGGATCACTCAGTAAGCCAGAAAGACCTTTTGTTTTCTTTACAAGCTTACTATGCAAAACATTGAGGAATTTTTGCTTCGTAAGCATTGTAAAGAGGGGGCATCTGTTGCTACCCAATTTTTGACCCATGTTTTTGATAAATTTACAGAAAAAACCAAAAAATAGCAAAAAAACAATGAAAACCCCAAAAAATGCATTTTTGATATATTTGCATCGTTTTTAGCATTTTCAACGTCATCTCAAAAGAATTTAAATTTTCAAAGCTATTTGGAACGCGTTCAACTTTTAACGCGTAAATTTTATGATCACTGATTTTTCTTATTGAGTTGACATTGATATTGCTTGCTTTCAAAAATACAAAAAAATAAGAAAAATCAAAATTTATAAAAAAAAAGGAAAAGAAAAGGAAAGGAAAAGTTGAGGGACTAGTTTGAAGACCTAGCAAAACTTCTCCTATAAATAACATGCTACAGTGAAAAAAATGGGGGGAGAAAAATTTACATGGATGGGGGCGGAGAAAATTTAAGGGGGGGAAACAAAAAGGGAAAAACCTAAACCTAGAAAAAAACCATCTCTCTGCCACGCCCATCCCGATCTTCTTCGATTTTTCTTCTCCTGAAACCCCACAAAAGGGAGGCCCCCTCCCTTGGCAAAAAAACAAAGACAAGCCGCCGACCCGCTCTCCCTCTTGAAGCCAAAGCAGAGTCGCCGTCCCTGCATGTTTTAAACGAACCCCTCCCATCGCCATTTTCTCTGCAGAACCAAGGACCCCTCACGCTCTCCTTCCACCTCCAACAGAGCCGTTCCCCGTCTCCTCAGACCCACGGTCTCACCAACCGGCCAGGAGCAGCATCTCCTGCCCCATCAGCGGCGTCAGCTTCCCCCTTTGGTCTCAAGCTATAGCGACCAAAACAGGCGCCGTCTCCAGCTCCTGCGCCACAACAACACCCCAGCGCCACCGTCACCTCCAGCATCACCGAGGCCAACCACCATCGACCAGCCAACAGCAGCATCCCTTCTCCAGCAGCTCATTACAGAGACGAGGAGGAAATGAGAAGGGAGGCCGAAGAACAGTGAAGAAGGGGCAGAAAACCGAAGTTTGGGTGGGCGCCGATCTCACAACCATGGCAGCGGTGGACAACACCGCCGTTGCAGAAATGAAATGGGAGGAGGAAAGTTGCCGATCCAGCCATCCACACGCCTGGTCTGCTGGCGGCGCGTGCAATGCCCGGCTCCAGATTTGGCAGATCTGAAGGAAGAGAAGCGGGACTGAAAACAAAGAAAGAAAAGCTACAACAGACTTGCTTGCTGTGTTTTTGGTTGTTTTGCAGGTAACGGTGGTGCTCACCGCCGGCGAAGAAAGGAAGAAGGGAGGAAGCCATTATGGATCTCCGCTGCTGCCCGGACTTCGCGGCGGCGCGTGAAACCACGCGCCGCTAGTGGCGGCGGCGCGTGGAGGAGACGTGCCGCCACTGCTCCACAATGCCTGAGGACCTCCTGTGCAGTTCCTGGACATTTTAGGGACCTTTTTGTAATTGTTACATGTTTGAACATGTATTTAATTTTCTGTGAAATGTTTTTTTATCTTATGTTATTCTGTAAACATGTAACAGAATGAGTATAGTAAAAAAGTAGTGGTAGTGGGTGTTTTGTTTTTTTATGAATGTTTTTTTTTATTGTTAAAAATAAAATAGAAAAGAAACAAAAAGAATTAATTGTTTAATTTGAATATGGTTAAATATCTCAAGGACAAATAAAATCATGTTATATTTTCCATGGAAGTGTAAGAACATGTTTCTACACATATTCTGGGATTTAATAACTGATTTATTAAAACCTTAGAATTTAATTAATATTTTAAATTTTCAAATCATATCAAATCGCAAAGCAGCTTACTTCAGGTAGGGTGCGCTAGGGGTGCTAATACCTTCCCTAGCCACAACCAGTCCCTTACCCTTGGATCTCTGATGACGACTAGTAAATTCGGGTTTCCTAGTAATCCTCAATCCAATACTAGGTGGCGACTCTCAAAGAACCAATCCAGCAAAATTAACAAAAAATCGCTGAATCGCCGCGCGGGTGACGTGTGACAATGAGCATAGTCCACGTTTGTGTTTATGGATCCCACTAAACTTCTCAGAAGCCATTCCTTGTCATCAGGGATGGACTCATAGTACACCGTCTTTTTTGGGTGCTTTGTGACAGAGAGAGCTTCAACAAATGTCCGGGAGTCCCTGAAGGTGAGTTTAGGCAAGGCTTTTGGTTGTGGTTGTGGTTTTTTAAAACTTAAACCTATTTTACTGATCCATATATAAAAGCATCTGCTAAACCAATCCCTACATGAATGCTCGTAAGTCCTAACCTCCACTTTTTCCAAGCTTGACTTCATCGATCAAATATCCCACGACACATCAATGAAAGAAGATGAGGTGTGCTGATTTTTAGGTTGCTCTTTCTTCTCGTTGTTTAGGAGGGGCAGGAGAACCCGGCCCAAATGCCAAGTACAATCCATTCCTTGCTTTCTCTGCATACCACTATATTCATGATTTATCAGAAGTCTAATTTAATATATAGTACAATATAATCACAATTAAGTCTCTATGATTAATCTTTACTGATTATTGAAAATAATTGATCTATACGGTAATTGTTTTCTTAATCCTTTTACAAGTACAGCCCTGGACCTGATAAAAAATTTTGAAGTGCAAGCAATCATAGGCCCAACAACATCAACAAAAGCAAATTTTGTCATTGAACTTGGAGAAAAAGCTCAGGTGCCCATTATATCATTTTCTGCATCAAGTCCTTCTCTCACTTCCATCAGGAGTCCCTTCTTCTTCCGAGCTACCCAAAATGACTCAACTCAGGTGAATGCCATAAGTGCATTAGTTCAAGCCTTTGGATGGAGAGAAGCAGTACCCATCTACATTGACAATGAGTATGGAGAGGGAGTGATACCTTATTTAACTGATGCTCTGCAAGCAGTTGATGCTCGTGTACCGTACCGGAGTGTCATTTCTCCATCAGCCACTGATGATCAAATTGTTTCAGAGCTTTACAAGTTGATGACAATGCAAACTAGAGTTTTCATTGTGCACATGTTTCCATCTCTTGGCGCTCGGGTTTTTGCCAAAGCAAAAGAGATTGGCATGGTGAGTGAAGGCTATGTTTGGATCATGACTGATGGTCTAACAGCTGAATTTTTTAGTTCACCAAATGCTTCTGTCACTAATACAATGCAAGGTGCATTGGGTGTGAAACCTTATGTGCCAAGAACAAAAGATCTCGAAACTTTTCGAATTGGAAAAGAAAATTCCAACAAGATAATCCAGATATTGTTGATGCTGATTTGAATATTTTTGGCTTATGGGCATATGATGCAGTAACAGCTTTGGCCTTGGCAGTTGAGAAAGCTGGAACTGCAAATTTAGGCTTCCAAAAGGCAAACGTTTCTAGCAATTCATCCACAGATCTTGCAACTCTTGGGGTGTCTTTAAATGGTCCAAACCTCGTTCAAGCTTTATCAAACATTACTTTCAAAGGTCTTACAGGAGATTACCTTTTCGATAATGGACAGTTACAGTCATCAGCTTTCCAGATAATAAATGTGAATGGCAATGGGGGAAGAGAGATAGGATTCTGGACATCAACCAAAGGGATTGTCAAAACATTGAACTCAGCAAATAATATGACTGCGTACTCAGGTTCTAACTCCGATCTTTCAACTGTCATATGGCCGGGTGATACAACTTCTGTTCCCAAGGGTTGGGAGATCCCAACGAATGGGAAGAAGTTGAGAATAGGAGTGCCTGTGAAGGATGGTTTCAGTGAGTTTGTGAAAGTAACAAGAGATCCTAGTTCTAACACCAAAACCGTCACTGGATACAGCATAGATGTTTTTGATTCTGTTGTCAAAGCATTGCCTTATGCTTTGCCTTACGAGTACATCCCCTTTGCCAAGCCTGACGGCGAGACAGCTGGAACTTACAATGATCTGATATATCAAGTGTACTTGAAGGTAAAACTTTCACCAACCTTTTCCTGTACTTGATCACATTCAGTTTTATATCTTAAACAAGATTTGAGACACAATATTCATGCATGCAAATCTAATTTTTATTGATATCTTGTTTCTTTTGCTTGCTATCAACAGAATTTTGATGCTGTAGTTGGAGATACAACTATTGTTTTCAACAGATCCCAGTATGTCTTACTTTGCCTTACACTGAAAGTGGTGTCTCCATGATCGTCCCTATTGTGGACAACAACAGCAAAAATGCATGGGTTTTCTTGAGGCCTCTGACATGGGATCTCTGGGTGACAAGTTTTTGTTTCTTTATTTTCATTGGATTTGTGATCTGGATTCTTGAACACAGAATCAATGAAGATTTTAGAGGGCCTGCTTTACATCAAGCCGGCACTAGCTTCTGGTTTTCTTTCTCAACCATGGTTTTTGCACAAAGTAATTTTCCTTTCCCTTTCTCTTTTGAAATTTTTCTTCTTTTGTTTACCATATTTGTTTTAGTGTCTCAAACACCAAATTGACTTCATCTTTATTTTTTTCAACTATGATTGCAGGGGGAGATAGTTGTTAGCAACTTGTCTAGAGCAGTGGTAATCATATGGTGTTTTGTTGTGCTGATTCTCACACAAAGCTACACTGCCAGTCTAACTAGTTTACTTACAGTCCAGCAGCTGCGGCCTACAGTTACTGATGTACATGAGCTCATTAAGAAGGGGGAGTATGTGGGCTACCAGGAGGGTTCTTTTGTTCTGGGAATCCTATTAGACTTGGGTTTCGACGAGTCCAAGCTCATTGTGTATAATTCCACAGAACAATGTGATGACCTTTTATCAAAAGGAAGTGGAAATGGTGGTATTGCTGCTGCTTTTGATGAAGTACCATATATGAGGCTCTTTCTTTCAAAGTATTGCTCTAAATATGCCATGATTGATCCTACATTTAAAACAGACGGTTTTGGATTTGTAAGTTCATTCACCCCTCATTCTCCATTTCTCTTTATGCATTGTAAGTGCAAAGTTTGTCAACAACTGATAAAGACTGGCTTGCTGCTTTGTGTTGTGATTTTCAGGCCTTCCCTAAAGGTTCTCCTCTGGCACCAGATGTATCAAGGGCAGTTCTAAACATGACAGAGGGAGATAAAATGAAGGAAATCGAGAATGCTTGGTTTGGAAAACAAAGCAATTGTCCAGATTCCAGCACCTCGGTTACATCTAACAGCCTAAGTCTCAAGAGTTTCTGGGGCTTATTTTTAATTGCTGGAGTAGCATCCCTCTTAGCTCTCATTATATTCATGTTCATGTTTGTCTACAAGGAAAGGAAAATGTTGAGGCCTTTAAATTCCAGAATTTCCATAAGGAGAAAAGTCGGCAATTTCTTCAGGATCTTCATTCAGAGGGACTTAAAATCCCATACTTTCAGAAAAAGTGGGCTGAATGACTGCAATGGCACTAGTCTGCCTAGTATGGGTGCGCCGAGCCCATCGGCCTATTCAGTTCAAACTAGTTTTTTTCGTGGAGATGGAGATCAGTCTTCTACAGAGTTTGTTGATTCCAGTCCAGATAGGCAAACATCTCAAGCGGTAGTAATAAATATTGATCAACTTACAAGCCCAAATCAAGAAAGACTAGCAGCTTTTGAAGTTGAACATGATCACAATTGACTTTCAGATGATACCATTGACAGTTTGACACTGGGAAACTTATAAACCTGTAGATGTAGTTGTAGCATTGTAATATAATTGTAGGCCATCAGAGGCCTGGCAATTCATGGGAAAGTCCAAAGGAACATGCAGGAGGCAATACTATAGAATACATATTACTCTGTTTGATTTCCTCGTTTGTGACACTCGAACTTCAAATTGTAAATATTGAATTACTATATATAACATATTTATAGCTAGGTAGGATTAAATTAACTGAGTGTCAGAATTAGTAAATTATTATCACAAATTATAGATTTTCTTCAGCAATTTCCCAAGATATTGTGGAAATGCAAGCAGTGGCATACCTTGTGCGGTCACATAAATTCTACAGACTTTCCAGAGAAATTATATTGTGAAAACGAAAACAAAAGCATTATCCAAAATTAAGTTACCATGTTATAAAGAAACCCCCCTCATATTTCCAACAATCTTCAAGTTTTTGTCAGGATTTTTATCAAATTGTTTGGAAACAAATTAGAGGATGAAGAAAAGGTACCCTTCAAAGCATGTTCTGGTCTTCTTGTTCCTTTCTTTAAGGATATTGTTCGTAGAAACTGGGTTGGCCCAAAACTCAACAGCATATGTTGGATATTGACTTGGAATGTTTTGATGTTAATATTGCTTTGAGTTGCCTTATAATGTCCCTCTCAGACTTCTATATGCCACTCACGGTGACTTCTATATGCCACTTCTATATTGCTTTGAGAGATCTTGTTGGAGCTGCTGCCGCAGGTCCTTTATTAACGATGTCTTTTTTTTTTCTTTTTTCTTCTTTTTTAATTAAGAACTGAAATCAAGCACGCCATTAATATAAGTATTTTTCATTCGTTTTTCTTCCTTTTTTGTATTTTTTTTTTTTTCATTATTTTTGTTCAATTTTGTGTTCTTAATAATTTTATGAATTAATAAATATGGTGAAATTTTAGTTGTTATTGAAATAATTTTTGCGTTATTTTGTTGAATTTTAGTTATCTTTTTTTTCAAATTTTTTGTTCAATTTCAATTAAATGTGTGGGGTTAATTTTAATAATTATTTTGTATTTATGCCATTTAGAATAAATTTTTGAAAATTCAGGATTAAAATTATTATCACTTAGAAATAATTGTATTGAATTCTAGTTGTTATTGTAATAAGTTTTGCATTATTTTACAGAATTTTAGTTGTTGTTTTTTCAATTTTATTGTTTAATTTCAATTAAATGTGTAGGATTAATTTTAATTATTATTTTGAAATTTTGTAAATTTATAATAAGTTTTTTGTAAATTTATGTTTAAAAATATTATCGTGTAGAAATGAAAATTTTCTTCGAAATTGAATTATGCTAAATTGTTTGCAAAAATTGAATAAAATCAACTGGATTGTGGCATATATGTTGTGTATTTGTAGGTTTAAAATTTTTGGGCAGTCTCCTGTATAGAAGAGGTGTTGCTGAATTTTTTTAAAAAATAGGAATTATTTAATTCTTTTTTCTTTAATTTGTGTAGATGCCTAGGGGAAAGTCTATTGCACGTCTCAAGGACAAGATCACTGTTAGTTCTTCTAGGAGCGATGCTGACGACCATGAGTCATTAGGTGCCGACCAAGAACAAGCACCTGAGGCACAAACATTTAATTACGACGCTAGCTCATCGAGTGCGATGCCACAAAATCGAGGGGGGGATCTCTTCACAACGAGATCCATTTACCTGCAAGTACAAGGCCTAGTGGAAGGACAACCTTTCAATGTAAGTTTGTTTTGCTTTCACAATGACATGTTTAATGATTTAAAAAAAAAATATCATTTAACAAATGCAATTTTAGATTTATAAACATTAAGGCTATTAGAACAATAACATCAGCCTTTAAATCATCGAGGAAAATTCAATTGTTTCAATGAGGCCAGGTTTTCAAACATCTTGAATGAAAACCGCAGGTTGATGCATGATTTTCAAGGTTTAAGGTTAGTACTAACTTAAATATTTTTTTATGTTAATTTGGACAGTTTATTGAAATTATTAA
Source organism: Populus deltoides (assembly GCA_015852605.2). Lineage (NCBI taxonomy): Eukaryota > Viridiplantae > Streptophyta > Magnoliopsida > Malpighiales > Salicaceae > Populus > Populus deltoides. The sequence goes on from CM027587.2 coordinate 16,591,103, forward strand.
AAATTTTCTTTTATAAATTTTTACTTCAAAGGAAAATTTGAATGGGTGAGAGCTGATGATAATGTTGCGAGAAGGGTTTAGGAGAATTACTTTCCAATTAGGTAAGATCAGATTTAGGATAATTTTTTTATTTCAAATATTAAGATTTTATTTTTTATTTATTAACAGATAATTAATTTGTACCATATAAGTTGCGTGATTTTTGGTACTAGATGCAAAACAAAACCAAAAAATATGTGAAAGAAAGAGAGCTTCCATTTGGAATGATGTGGCCATTATGAAGGATTTCAGGTTGTCGTACGTCTCAGAGGTTGTATGGGCGGAATGCATTCATCACGTGACATCCGCGCGTTTCGCTCGATAATCACAATCTAGTTCGGATAAGCAGAACCGAGGTGTTCACGGTTCCGTTACCACACATACCGGCAGCTCCATTCTATTTCTTTCGCATGCAAAACGAATGGTATAATTTTTTTATTACATCCATTTTTTTTATTATTAGTTGTTTTTTATAAATATATTTAACTAACAACATTTTTATTACAAGCAACGGTTCGTGGAGTCGAGCCAAGCCCAATAAAGCCTTTTGTTGAAACGCATGTGAAGAGTGATGACCACCAAAAAATGGTGCAGTAGTTCATTGATAGCCAAGCTCAGCACTTTCTGGTATGTTGGTTTTTAATCATTTTTTTTCTTAAGTTATTATTTCCTTGAATTTGATGAATTTGTTTTTTCTTTCCAGGATATATATAATAGCTAGTTGAAGGAGAGATACAAATGGTATGATATATATAACGATCCTTCGATCCATTCGGATATCGATTTGGATTTGTGGTTGGAGGCAGGATTGTTTGGTTGACCAGATAGAAATCGAGTGTGCGGACTCTCTAACACTACGGCCAAAAACTTGTGATCGACCCATAGTGCTTCGATAATTGGATGCTCGCAATTAACTCAGAGCGTTCACACTCTGGAGTTCATGGTGATGTTAGACCAACAAGTACAAGATCAGATAACCCATCTTAATGATAAATATGAATGACTCGCTACTAATTATGAAGAATTCCGCCGATTGGTAATGGAGATGAGGTCACAGATGGGTGGTTTATGTGCACCCTCTAATTGGCCCCCCGGTCCTAGCGACGACCAGCCTCCTCCCCCAACATCGCCTCTATTTTAGATTTATTGTATTTGAACATACAAATGTTTAAATTTGTAATAAATATTTGATTTTTATACTAATTTATTTTAATTATTTTTCTTCTTATGTTCAAAATATTTTTTTAGAAAAATATTTTTAAAATATTATTGACGGGCTTACCGATGGAACTACAATGTTGATATATTTCAAAGAGTTGGAAAAAAATAACTGCAAATGTCACTATTACTGATGGGGTTATCGACAAAATTATTCTGTCGGTATATTCCAAAGTGTTGAAAAACAAATACTGCAAATATCATTGTTGCTGTTAACACACCGATGAAATTACAGATGGTATTCTTTTAGTGATATGTTATATTTACCGATAGATTCACCGACAGTCCGTAAATTACCGATAAGAGTTTTTTTAACAAACTATTTTCATCCTTGATTCCATAAGTAACATACGTACCAACGGACTGCTAATGTAAACACCGATAAAACTTTTCGTCTGCAAAACTGTTAAATCTGGTAGTGTTTTTTTATTTTCTTCCAATATTTTTTTCAATTTTTTTGTATTTTCTGTTTTTTTTTTCTTTTTTCTAAATTTTTAGTTTACTTGGATCTCCAAAAACGAGTAACAAGACATGGAAAGCTGTGAGTACAAAAAATGATATGAAAGCTAAAATCTGAACACAGATATTTCTACCGAGAAGAAGCAAAGAAAACTCGACCTTTTTTTTAGAAGTTTGAAACCTAAATACTTGGAATGACTCTTCAGCATCCTACCCCATCCCATCTAGATCGTCAAACATCCCAAATCGTTGGTGCCTCGAACCAGACCCGATCGACCCCAGTACATATCGGGTCTAGCTTAGCCATGATTCACACCCATTTTCTGAAGTGCGGAACCAAACCCGACTTCTAAATAATAAGCTAATAGTGTGAAAAACTAATTTTTTATTTTATTGGGAAAAAAAAAAACTAACATCAATTTCTGTATCTTATTTTCATTTTTTAAGAAACAAAAAAATAAAATAAAAAATCAAAGGATGCCAAACAGCGCCCCTTACATTATTATAGAATCTAGGGAATTGGGTTGAGGAGGCTGAGATTTGGTCATTTTTTATTTTTCAAATCTTCGAATATCCAACCATCCAATTTTCGCATCTTAAACGACAACGTTTTTCAATCCGATTGTATTTATAAGATTATTATTTTTTACAGCTTCCTAAATTCACATTCAAAGTGATAACATGCGAGCACACTGTTCTAAGAAATTTCAGATATTAAATAAGTCATCCGCAATTATATGTACTAATGTATTTACAATTTGATAATGTCTTAATTAATAAATTCAAACTCAAGAAGATGAAGGGGGAGCGTAACCCCTTTCCAACGACACCTTAAAAATTAGAATCTGATGCTAATGCAACAACCATTGACCACATGTACTTTGATTTAGTCAAGGTAAACGCAATGAAATAAGACAAGGAATATCTTTGATTAGTATCAATCCCACCCCAGCGAACCCGAGGCAACTACTCCATAGAATCATACGCGATATATCCATACATCCAATTAAGTGCATCTGTTTTACATGTCTTCTTGACATTAGATGTCAATATGAGAAATTTCCAAGTAAATGCAAATGGATCGGAATCCTCCTCTTCCAATTTATTTTTTTTAACAAATCAATTAAATATATTTAATGATGTTGGTTTGAAACAGCTAAATGGTTGATCCTCAAGAGGAGGTATTGTAAGTTCCACCTTCGGGTTTGCTATCTTGAGACAAGTTTTGTCTTAAAAAAACATCTCTTAAAAGGAAAGGTGATAACTAAATGTTAGAAAATAATATAAATCATATCGTGTGATGTCACTTAACAGATTAAGCTTTTAGGTTTAAATATTTCTTTGACATGATATTAGAACTTATTGACCAAGAAATTACAAGTTTGAAATTCATCATCCCTATTTTATTTGATAAAATTAAGCATAAAATAATATTAATTTATATAAGTTTCAAGCACAAGAAGCTTCCAATTGAGAATGTATTTTAGAGAATAATATAAAAAAATTTTGACACTAAAGCTTATAAGCTGCCTAATTAAACCCTCAACATCATAGTTGATGTGAGATATGATTAGTATCATCATAGCCCTCGTGGTTGAGGGGTTTGGGAGTGTTAAAGTTAATCATCTATCTTAATATGTTTCAGGTTTTATTGTTTTTAGGATATAAGTGATTTGAAGTCATGCATAATAATCCCTAGTCTTAAGGGAATTCCTAGTCTTAAGGGACAAGTGATTCTCTATTATCTTTCTGTTATATACCACGATTGTAGGACTGTAAAATCGTGGGTTGTTATTTCTCTTGTGTCTTGATGGAAGGCTATTTAATAGCCTTAGTTGCTATGGAATAATACAGAGTTTTCTTCTGCATCTGTGTATGATAGTGCATGCATGTTTCTGCAAAGTTCTTGATCAAATATAATTGATTCTAACATTTGGTATCAGAGCCTCCTCACGAGATCTGATCAACACCACAAAGACATTAGAGTGAAAGGATCAAATGACAAGCGAGAGCAACTTTGTGCAGCCTGCTATTCCACGGTTCGATGGACACTATGATCATTGGAGTATACTTATGGAAAATTTTCTGCGTTCCAAGGAATATTGGAGTTTGGTGGAAATTGGGATCTCTGCAGCAGCAGAAGGGACAGATCTCACTGAAGGACAAAGAAAGATGATTGAGGATCAAAAGCTGAAGGACTTGAAGGTTAAAAATTATTTGTTCCAAGCCATTGATCGATCCATTTTGGAAATGATTTTGAAAAAGGACACAGCAAAAGATATCTGGGATTCCTTGAAGCAGAAGTATCAAGGGACAGCACGAGTCAAACGTGCTCAACTTCAGGCACTTCACAAGGAGTTTGAGGTATTGCACATGAAAGCTGGGGAATTGATAAATGACTACTTTGCCAGAATTCTTATCATTGCCAATAAGATGAGAATTCATGGTGAAAGAATGGAGGATGTGATTATCATCGAGAAGATCTTGAGATCCATGACTCCAAAGTATGATTATGTGGTATGTTCAATCGAGGAATCAAATGATTTGTATACTTTATCCATTGATGAGCTTCAGAGCAGTCTGTTGGTGCATGAACAAAGGATCAGTCGTCACACTATCGATGAACAAACTCTCCAGGTCATTCATGAACCTCAACTAAGAGGCAGAGGTGGTGACAGAGGTTCTTATCGAGGCAGAGGAAGAGGCAGGGGTAGGTTTTGATTTGATAAAACTACCCTGGAGTGTTACAACTGTCACGAATTGGGTCACTTTCAATGGGAATGTCCAAAAAGAACAAGAGATACAAGGGTCAACTTTGTTGAGACTAATGAAGATATGCTTTTAATGGCATATGTGGATGATAATGAGACTGAAAGAGATCATTTATGGTTTCTTGATTTCGGGTGTAGTAACCACATGTGTGGGAAAAGAGAGTTATTCTCACAGTTTGATACAATTTCAGAGAACAAGTGAAGCTGGGTAATAATACAAGTCTCAATGTACAAGGAAAAGGCAATATTCGAATGGAGATAAATAGAATCATACAGGTGATTACTGATGTTTTCTTTGTGCCAAATTTGAAGAATAATTTACTAAGCATTGGTTAAATGCAAGAAAAAGGTCTTACAGTGATCATACAACACAGAAGATGTAAGATTTATCATTCTGAAAAAAGCTTAATCATGGAAACTGATATGACATGTAACAGAATGTTTGCTGTGCATGGACGTTGTCCATTAAAAAAAGAAGCTTGTTTCTCCTCTGTAACCACAGATCAAACTCACCTTTGGCATTGTCGTTATGGTCATCTCAGCTGGAATGGACTCAAAGTGATCCAACAAAAGAATCTGGTGAACGGACTGCCTCAGTTACAAGCTCCATCAAAGATCTGTGAAGACTGCTTAATAGGAAAACAACATCGTGATCCTTTTCCAAAGGAAATCTCATGGAGGGCATCTGGAATTCTTCAACTCATCCATGCAGACATATGTGGGCCAATAAATCTAGTCTCAAACAGCAAAAAAAGGTATCTCATCACTTTTATTGATGACTTTAGCAGGAAAACTTGGGCATATTTTTTAGTTGAAAAATCAGAAGCATTTGCTACCTTTGAATCTTACAAAGCTAGAGTTGAGAAAGAAACTGGTGCATTTATAAAGAGTCTTCGAACTAATCGAGGGGGAGAGTTTACATCCCAAGAGTTCACAAACTTTTACGATAAGCATGGCATCCAACGACAATTAACAGCTGCATATACACCTCAACAGAATGGGTTTGCGGAGCGGAAAAATCATACTATTATGAATATGGTGCGTAGCATGCTATCAGAGAAGCAAATTCCAAAGAAGTTTTGGCCTGAAGCAGTGAACTAGACAGTGCACATCTTGGATAGAAGCCCAACACTTGCCGTGAGAAACAAGACACCAGAAGAGGTCTGGAGTGGATTCAAACCATCAGTAAGTCACTTTCGGATTTTTGGATGCATTTTTCATGTTCATGTACCTGATAACAAGAGAGTAAAGCTGGATGACAAAAGCATAAAATGCATCTTACTTGGGGTTAGTGAAGAATTCAAAGCATATAGATTATTTGATCCTATTTCTCAGAGAATAATTGTCAGTCGTGATGTGGTTTTTCAAGAAGACCAAAAATGGAACTGGGATGATAGTCACACTGAAACTATCTTAGCCGATTTGGAATGGAAGGATGATAATGAGGAGCATTCAAATGCTAGCCTTACCAGTCTTGAAGAGGAATCTTATACCAATAACACTTCAGATGCATCTACTATCACTCCTGCAATTAATCCTGCTACTATCAATCCTGCACTTAATCCTGTAAGTGAACTTGAATCTGTTCCTACTAACACAACCAATAGGGGAGCATTTTCCAGTGATGGCAGAGAACGAATTCGAAGACCACCAACATGGATGGAGGATTATGTAAGTGACCAGGGTCTCTCTGATGAAGAAAATGTCAATATGGCTCATCTGGCCTTATTCTCTGATCATGATCCTTTGACATATGAAGAAGCAGTGCAAAACAGCAAATGGAGACAGGCCATGGATGCTGAAATCAATGCTATTATGAAGAATGATACTTGGGAACTCACTAAATTGCCATCTGGAGTAAAGACCATTGGCGTTAAATGGATTTTCAAAACGAAGCTCAATGAACATGGGGAAGTGGACAAATACAAGGCTCGACTCGTTGCAAAAGGGTATAGCCAACAATATGGAGTGGACTATGCTGAAGTGTTCGCACTAGTGGCTCGTTTAGATACTATTCGTGTAGTCATCTCACTTACTGCTCTTAACAGCTGGATGATTTATCAACTCGATGTCAAATCTGCATTTCTGCATGGAGAGCTGGATGAAGAAGTCTTTGTGGATCAACCTCCAGGCTATGAACACAAGGGACATGAATCTAAGGTCTATCGACTGAAGAAGGCTCTCTATGGGCTTAAACAAGCTCCCCTCCCCGTGCACGGTATAGTCGAATAGAGACCTATTTTGTGGATCAACAAGGCTTTGCAAAGTGTCCCTATGAACACACATTGTTCATCAAAACGGAAGAGGGAGGTAAATTCCCGATTGTGTGTCTTTATGTTGATGATCTTATATTCACTGGTAACGATGAGATTATGTTTATGCACTTTAAGAAATCCATGATGGTTGAATTTGACATGACCGATCTTGGTAAGATGAGATATTTCCTGGGTATTGAAGTTTTGCAAAGTATGGATGGTATATTCATCAGTCAGCAAAAGTATGCTCAGGAGGTATTGGAGAGATTCAATATGAAACAATGCAATCCAGTGCACAATCCAATTGTCCCTGGATTTAAACTGACTAAAGATGAAAATAGAGTAAGGATCGATGGGACACTCTATAAACAGATCGTGAGAAGCCTTATGTACCTAACTGCCACTCGTCCTGATCTAATGTTTGTGGTAAGTTTAATTAGCAGGTATATGGAACGACCCACTGAGACTCATTTACAAGCAGCAAAAAGAGTGTTAAGATATGAAAATTTATCCTTATAATTTATCACCTCCTTTTTACTACCTCATGTTTGATACATTTTTTAGACGTGAGAAAGATTTAAAGGAGGTTAAATGTTAACCTCATAATGGGGGAGTAAAGGATTTTTCGAGGAAAAGCTCTGAATTTTGTGTTTTATTTCCTCTCTCTTTTTTTTTTCCTTTTGTTTTTTAATTTTAACCATTTTTTCTCATTTTCTATTCTATCTCAAATTTTGGACCACTATTATTCATAATTTTTTGAACTCTTACCAAGCATCATTGACATTTTATCTCCTATCATTTTTTACACCCTTGATACTTAACCATTAAATCTTGCTTTCTTAACATTTTTTCTTCAAATTTTTAACTCTATTACTAAACACAATCCAAGTATCTTTATAAGTGGATGAATGGATGGGTGACAATCTCTAATATTGATTACGTATAGGAGAAAATTGATAGTGAAGGTTCATATTAGGAGAGCTAAATTGAGGTTTTTCCGTTCTTTTCCTTGTTGAAGTCAGAGCTAAACTCTGGGAAATACCTTTTTATCAATATAATATTGTCTCGCCTGATCAGGTCCAAGTCTTATGTAGCGAACCAATTTATTAATATGGTTTACTTGACTATTCCAAATCATGAATTTCCTTGCAATACAACAGGGAGTAAATTGCTCTTTTCTTTGTTACTGTAGAGTTTGGCCCTCCCCGCGTATTGCTCCAAAACTCTTCCAGGCTGACATATCTACACTTTTCATGGTCCACAGCTTTATAAATAAGGGATCTTTCCTTCCAGGCTTAAACAAAAATATTAACTAAGCTAGAGTCAGCACGACCATAGGTGGACAATAAGATGAAGAAAAAACATTCAAAGGCTGTTCTCTCCTTCTTCTTCTTTTGTGTACAGATTTTGTTCACAGAATTGGGAATGGCTGAAAACACATCTATCCCAGTGAATGTTGGTGTGGTTCTTGACCTGGACAGTGATTTGGATGGCAAAATTGCGTTGAGTTGCATCGAAATGGCCCTCTCTGACTTTTATGCCACTCATGGTGACTACAAAACCAGACTAGTCCTCAACACCAGGGACTCCATGAAAGATGTTGTTGGTGCAGCTGCAGCAGGTTCCCTCTCTCACTCTTTCCCTTTAAAACCATACTTGATGTTTAGTGTCGAAAAACATAAAAAGAGTCTGATAAACATATCATATTTGATTACGTAGCAAATAATCAAGATCTTTTCTATTTGAATTATAAATTTGAATATTGTTCATATGAACCAATACCTTGCTATCAAAGTCACCCACAAAAGCATCTTCTAAATTTCTAGGGTATTTTTTATGGTGTGTCCGGAAGAGAACAAATAGAGATATTGGGAGAGAGGGTTTTTTTGTTTTAATTTTATTTTTTTAACATGCACGAAAATTATTAGTGACGTCCATGATCTCAAATGTCTTGGCATTGTGGTTAAAATTTGAGAAAACAAAGGGAATAAATGAAATTACTGAAACTCTCAATACACGAACCTCATGGCTAGCTAGGAAGCTCATCATCAAAATGAAAACAAAACTCCAACAAAAAAAACTACACCACCGACAACGTACCCAAAATATTCTTCTTCAATGGCTGTTGGAGGCCTTGAGAAAATTACTGCTTGGTATATGTATAACAACCATGAGGTCGGTTGCTTCTTTCTTTGACTAAAATGGAAATTCTACTTCTCCTAGCACAACCACCCTAGGGTTACAAATATAAGACTTAAATCCCATTTGATAAAATAATAAGAAAACTCCCTACTCTTGTTTAACGAAATCACACCACTTAGAGTTTGATTGACCACAAATCTTTACTGTGTCTGTTGTGTTGTATTGTAAAATCAATACATCAAGCTATTTACTGATGAATTATTGTGTTGTGTTATCAGTAAGATTATTTATATTAAATTATCATTTAAGGATATAAATTAAGTTAAACTATGTGGGATTTGCCAGTACTTAAAAGCTTTTTTCCTATAAAATTTTCTAAACATCTAAGATTGGGAAGGCTTTCAAATATGGCTAGAAGTTGGTATGCATAAATTTGTTATATTTTCCTAGTTAAATTGTGATTTTTTTATTTAATTTAGAATTTTTTTTTATTTTTTCAGTTTTGTTTAAGAGGTTTTCATTAGTATATAAGTAGCCTAGGAGATTAATATGTAATATTTAGTTTTGATTGGATAAAAAAAATTAATAATAAAAATTTGAATTGGGGTTATTGTGGTAAAGACTATTCAAAATTCTTGAGTTGTTTGTGCTTGTTATCTCTTTTTTCTATTGCTTCAAAATTAAAATAGCTTGTGTAGATGATTATAAGGATGCTAGACAAGAAAAGTAATTGAAATTGAACTCTTATAAAAGTTTGATAATTTGTCATTGGTTTTTCCCATTGATCTCCATTGATTGTGAAAGATTATATTGCATGTTCTTATCAAAACACAGCCTTGGACTTGATAAAAAATGTGGAAGTCCAAGCAATCTTAGGGCCAACAACATCAATGCAAGCCAACTTTGTTATTGACCTTGGAGAAAAAGCGCAGGTGCCCATAATGTCGTTTTCTGCAACAAGTCCTTTTCTTACTTCCATTAAGAGTGCCTATTTTTTTCGAGCTACACTTAATGACTCAACTCAGGTGAATGCCATAAGTGCATTAGTTCAAGCGTTCGGATGGAGAGAAGCAGTACCCATCTACATCGACAACGAATATGGAGAGGGAATCATACCTTATTTAACTGATGCTTTGCAAGCAGTCGACGCTCGTGTCTCCTACCGGAGTGTCATTTCTCCATCAGCCACTGATGAACAAATTGTTGAGGAGCTTTATAAGTTGATGGGAATGCAAACTAGAGTTTTCATTGTGCACATGTATGGCTCTCTTGGCACTCGGCTTTTCGCCAAGGCAAAAGAGATTGGTATGATGAGTGAAGGCTGTGTTTGGATCATGACTGATGGTCTGACAGCTGATTTGTTGAGTTCACCAAATCCTTCTGTTACTGGGACAATGCAAGGGGTACTGGGTGTTAAGCCTTATGTTCCAAGTACAAAGGAGATCCAAGATTTTCGAGTTCGGTGGAAAAGGAAATTCCAACAAGATAATCCATATATTATTGATGCTGAGTTGAACATTTACGGACTACGGGGCTATGATGTTGCCACGGCTTTGGCCTTGGCAGTTGAGAAAGCTGGAACTAAAAATTTTGGCTTCCAAAAGGAAAATGTTTCTAGCAGTTCATCAACGGATCTTGCAACTCTTGGCGTCTCTTTAAATGGTCCAAACCTTCTTCAAGCTTTATCAAACACTAGTTTCAAAGGCCTTACAGGAGATTACCATTTTGCTGATGGGCAGTTGCAACCTCCAGCTTTCCAGATAGTTAATGTGAATGGAAATGGAGGGAGAGAGATTGGGCTTTGGACACCAACAAAAGGACTTGTGAAACAATTGGTTCCTAATAATGGTACAAATTCAACTTCTCTGTCCGGTATTTCAACCGTGATTTTCCCAGGTGACACAACTGTTGCTCCAAAGGGATTTAGGATTCCCGCAAAAGAAAATAAGTTGAGAATAGGAGTGCCGGTGAAGTCCAGCTTCAGACAGTTTGTGGACGTCAGAAAATATCCTGGTTCTAACACCACAGAAATCACCGGATTCTGCATAGATGTTTTTGACACTGTTGTCAAAACATTGCCTAATGATTTTTCTTATGAATATGTCCCCTTTGCCAACCCTGACGGCGAGCCTGCTGGAACTTACAATGATCTGGTCTATCAAGTGTACTTAAAGGTAGAACTTAATTTTATCCTTTGCTGCACTTATTCTATGCTTTTGATATTTCATTGAATACCATACACATTGACGCAAGTCTATTTCTCGGAGATATTCTTTCTTACGCATTTTTGTTTACAACCAACAGAATTTTGATGCTGTGGTTGGAGATATTACCATTGTCTACAGCAGATCCTTGTACGTCGAATATACTTTGCCTTTCATGGAAAGCGGTGTCTCCGTTTTTGTTCCTATAGAAGGTCACACTACCGAAAATGCTTGGTTCTTCTTGAAACCTTTGACATGGGACCTTTGGGTGAGCAGTCTTTTATTCTTTGTTTTCTTTGGATTTGTTGTCTGGGTTCTTGAGCACAGAATAAATGGAGATTTTCGAGGACCTGCTTCACATCAAGCTGGCACTATCTTCTGGTTTTCCTTCTCAACAATGGTGTTCGCACAACGTAATTTCTCTTCTCCTGTTGAAACACTTAATTAAATATATATAAACACCGAATTGACTTTAATTTTTCAATTTTCAGGGGAGAGAGTGGTTAGCAACTTGTCTAGAGTAGTGGTAATCATATGGTGTTTTGTTGTGCTGATCCTCACACAGAGTTATACCGCCAGTTTATCTAGCCTACTTACAGTCCAGCGGCTAAAAGTTACTGATGTAAATGAGCTCGTGAAAAAGGGGGAGTACGTGGGCTACCAGAAGGGTTCTTTTGTTCGAGGAATCTTGTTAGGCTTGGGGTTCGATAAGTCCAAGATCTTGGCGTATAATTCTCCAGAAGAATGCCACGAACTCTTCTCCAAAGGAAGTGGAAATGGTGGTATTGCTGCTGCATTCGATGAAATTCCATATATTAGGCTCTTAATGCCAGAATATCGCTCCAAATATACAGTGATTGATCTTTCATTTAAAATGGGAGGTTTTGGCTTCGTAAGTTCACTTTCCTATCTTTTTATTTCCATTTCTCTCTATAGCTCATTAGTGTATAGTTTTATACTACCATTGTTTTTTTTGTGAATTTCAGGTCTTCCCTAAAGGTTCTCCTCTTGTACCTGACATATCAAGGGCGATTTTGAATATGGTCGAGGGAGATAAAATGAAGGTCATCCAGGATAAATGGTTTGGCGATCAAACTAGTTATCCAGATTCCGGCACCTCAGTTCCGTCTAATACCCTTAGTATCAAGACTTTCTGGGGATTATTTTTAATTGCTGGAATAGCTGCACTTGCAGCTCTCATTATCTTCATAGTGATGTTTGTTCATCAGGAGGGGAGAGTAGTCTTGGGACCCTCTGACTCCACAACTTCAATATGGAGTAAAATTCGACATTTGTTTAGCATTTTCAATCAAAGGGACTTCACATCCCATATCGAAGTGAATGACAGGAATGGGATTCATTTTCCAAGTGTGGGCATGGCAAGTCCGTCGGGCTTTTCAGCTCACACTGAATTTCATGGATATCCATCCTCTGCAGGTCGTGATTCCAGTCCAAATAGCCAGGCATCTCATGAAGTAGTGATAATAAGTGCTGATAAGCTCTCCAACCCAAATCAAGAGAGGCCCGTTAAGGGAAATCAGAAGTCTAATGTTAATCATCAGACGCGGACCCGTACTGATCAGAGGTCTTATGCTATTATTCATCAGAGGTCTAAATCCTATTAGGACTCCTACTCTTTGAGATCACAACAACGGTCCAGCACAGCTACACTCTCGGTTCTTCACATTCTTATATGACTTTCTGTCCTATAATACTGATGAAAACTCAAGAAAAGACGAGAAAGATTGATAGGCAAAACTCAGATAGAGAAGAGAAAGATTGATAGGTTTAGAAATTTCTGAAAGGTTTTTGATGATTTCTTATTGCTTGAATAAATATTCATTATATCCTAGTCTAATAATGACTCTACTTGTTGGGAAATACATTAATAATAATAATAATAATATTTATTTAAGATAGCTGTAACAAATTAGAAATCAGAACTTAAGTCAGAAATACTCAACTCAGAGAACTAAGAATGACTGACTGAGTGGCTGACTTGAGGGGTGTTTCTTCAGCATAAGATGCCTCTTATTCCCGTATTTCTCCTCCCCTATTTCTTTTAGAATTGTTCCTCTTTCTTTCAGTCGAATTTCCGCTGGAAAACTCCCCTGGTTGCTGACTTATAGGAGCTGGAAAGCCCAATCCCGCCGGGACTCCACCAATTTTACCAGCACTTTCTGCCCTGTTTCCAGCAGCCCCTTCTGCCCTGTTTCTGGTGCTTTTTCCTTGGCCTTCCAGAGGCATTTTTTAGAAGCCACCTTGATCCTCGTCAAATACATTGTACTCTTGCTACTAATATATGTTGTTCGATTTTAACTTTCTATTTTGATCACATTTAATATAAAAAATACCAATATTCTATTAAAAAAATACAATTTAGCTAATTTTCGACCATTTTTCTTATTATTTTCATGTTGAGGGATTTTAAAAAATCAAAAAATATTAAAAAAAAGAAACAAAAAACATTTAGTAAGTGAAATGAAAATCAAAAAAGGAAAGAGGGACCAAAATAAACACAAAATTTTGCCCCCTCCAAGCAACAAATAAACAAGGGGATAATATTGAAAAATAAACAGAGATAGAGGTGTTCATACAAGGTGAGTGAAGATAAGAAGAATTTTTTTAAAAAAAAAAAAGGGGGCAGTGTTGGATGAACGGTATGAAAGGGGAGTAGAATTTTAAGGAAAAAAAAAGAAGAAGAAAGTGCAGAAAGAGGGAAAGAGAGAAACAGAGAGGGGAAAGGAAAAAGGTGTGCAGAGAAATTCAAAAGTCCACAGTCGTAACAACAACCACCTCAAGAAAAAACGGCAGGGAGAAAGAGAGGAAGAAGGGAGCGAAAAAGAAGACCAAATCTTCAACTGACTGATATCCCTCGATAAGTGGTAGTGAGACTCACCGCCGACATAGGAAGAAAAAAAGGAGGAGCAGGACACCAGATCTGCCACCATACGCACATTCACCCTTTGTCGGCACTTGTAACCACGTGCCATAGTACATCAATGTTTGCAGGACGTGAACCCTACACTCCTACTGTCACGGGGCTATTTTTCGCTATGCGAATAAACCCGTGCGGCAGCCTAGTCCCTCACTAGACTCAGCCTTCCCTCGCCAATCTCACTTGTGTTTGTCTAATAACTAAGCAAGCGGAATACACAAGCAAGGATAAGAATCATAGTGCACAACAAGCTTTACAGGAAACTCTTTCCCAACCTTTATTAATCTCATACACAAAGGAAACTATACACAAATCCGTATGTGTGCTATGCACAAAGATTACATGCTACACCAAGCTACCTCTAACTAGTGTTCTACACATGTTCTTGCATGCCCCTACATGCTGAACATTCCCACCCGAATGCTCCTTTTTTCAACCAAGAGCTGCATCTTGTATTTATAGACAAGCAAGGGAGCTGCAAAGGCTCCTCCCCATTATCCCCCATTTTCAGGACCTAGTGGAGCACTACCTCTCACCCATGATCCCATGTTTTCAGGACATGGTGGAGCACTACCTCTCACCCATGATCCCATGTTTTCAGGACATAGTGGCCTGGACAGCACCCCAGTTATGCTCCCATGTTCTGCCTCCCATGAAGCTGCCACTTCCCTTATTTCCTGGCTGTCTACTTGTCAGCCCCAGCTGCCAGTTTCTGCTGCGTCAGCTGCTGACTTAGAAGGTCCATCATCTAAGCCCCCACGTCCATGCCAAGTCGCAAGCTCAAAGACTCGCATAGACCATTGCATGCTGCCTGCCGAATTCATCTCTGCCTATGCAAGGCTGCCGCAATCCATCGCTGCCGAATTCTAGGCAGTGTGCCTTCGCTGGCGCGTCCCAGCGCCTAGAGCTCTTTAACCCATGCCTTGGACAGTCCTTCGCCCAAGTTTTAGATCGTGCCAAGTCGAGCCCCTGACTTGCACAATTTGTCTTGTATTCGCCGGTCGCATCTGCGGGCGGTCGCCAATTCTCTGTATTTGCCGGATTCGCGTATGCGTGCGGTCGCCAATTCTGTACCAGATTCGCGTCTGCGTCGCTGCCCCTGCTGTTGCCGATTCTGCGATAGCCCCAATTCTCGTCGACCTATCCTCTCGACGAGGCTTGGGCGATCCCTCGTCCGGCCCATGTTCGTCAACAATCCCGGCTACCGATTTTCCTTTGACGAACCCCATACCACATAAATCTGCTACGCGATTTCTCCCATCGATGGCATGGCCGCCAAGACCTTAGGCCTTGTTTTGGCCAGCCTGCCGAAGCGTGCACCTCGTGCACATTTGACACTGTGACAAACCACCCCCACCAAAAGAACCCGACGCCCTCGTCGGACAGATTTGAAGTACCCTTGCACCGCAACTGTTCCTCGTCACAATCCATGTTTCTCCGCACGAAACCTCTTAGCTTTTCCCACATTCAACAACAAATTCAGTCCACCGAATCTTTGTCAACCTGTTTCAAAAACCAAGCTGTGACACATTCTGTTTTGGCTCGTTAGTTTTCCACAAATGTCAAACACATCATACTCGCAAGCATGTTTTCGCAAAGTTTAGATGCCACGCCTAGCACCCAAGGAATCCGTCCCTTCCTTCACAAAATACATCCACACAAAATCACTTCGAAGAACCACATGAGCTCCCATACGAACATCTAGTTCTCCAACCATTCTGCGTGCCCCAAAACCGCAAGTATTACCAATATTGCTTACTTGTCCGCTTCTCAGCAATCAACACATCCTGCCGAATTCGCCTCTGCCCATGCAAGGCTGCTGCTGTTCATCGCTGCTGAATTCTATGCAGTGTGTTTTTCGTTGGCGCATCCCCACGCCTGGAGTTAAACCATGATCTGTCCATCGTCAAAGTTATGAAACTCCCCCAAATCTGCCTCGCACAAGGCAGTTTGGCCATGCCTAAATCCTCATCAACTAGGCTGGCTCTTTCACACTAACTCTTTACTTAGTGTTGAGCACACGTATAGGATTTACGTATGCCGATTCTTCTGCATCCTTCTCTACGGAAGTCGCACTAAGTCGTGCTCTCCAACGGGTAGTCCCTTGCGAAGTGCTTCCCCTCGCAAATAGAACAGCCCAAACATGATTCCGAAACCTTTTCCTTGCCCTTGGCTTCTGACTTCCCATTGCCATCAGCCCTCTTAGGTTCTCCACCTGCAAGAAATAAGAATGAGACAGTGCTGTTGAACCTAGCACCAACTCAGTTTCGATGATCAACTCCATCTCATGTCGAAGTCTTTCGGCAAGTCCCTACAAGTCCATCTATAACCTGCCATAGCACAAATACATAGCATCCCAGCATCAAGTTTCGTCGACTGGTTCCCCCCATGCGCCATCGTCGTGCCCTAGAAACTTTACAATCACACAAGATTTCGCTGACACAAAACAGCCCCTACTGTTTTCAATCTTCGCTGCATGTTTCGTCTACCGAAAACTCGCAACACTTTGTCCCAACAAAGGTCATTAGCATTCTGCTTCCATCACTGCAAACCATCGCAATGCACAGAATAGCCACTCGTACTGATTCCAAGACAACACAAAATCATCTTCGTCGACGATTTTGGCTTCCACGCCAAGCCCACTGGATCGGCTGCCGAATCTGTCACCCAGTCTGTCCCTCGACAACGTGCAGACTCCTTGAGACACACCCCCATGGTATTGCCTCCTCTGTAATGCCTTCAATCCTGGTCTCAGCGTGACTAAAGTCTATCTCAGCCACTGTTCTGTCTTCTTCACCCTGAACTGTCCATCATCAAGGTTTCCACCGAAGACATCAATTCTGCCTCCACAAAGGCAGCAAAGCCACACCAAATCCTCGTAGATTCGTCTGCCCTCAACTTGGTCTCTGGATTTTGCTTCCACCTCCCTGAACATTCATCTCCCTGAACATTCCTTCATTGAGATGCACAACAATCCCTAAGTTCTGCCACCAAGGCAGCAAGCAAGGCCAGACCGCATCCACCCCGATATGCTGGCTCATGATGACTGAATTCCATCTCTGGTCATCTAGCAAACGATAAGGTTTACGTATGCCAAATCTCAAACACCATCTTCCACAATGGCAACATCAAGGTTTCCCCTCCTTTGAGCAACAATCTCGCACAAAGTAATTTCCATCGCAAGAGAACAACAATGCAAGTTTGTTTTTGAACCCTTACCGAGTTGCCTTCTCGTCGATCGTCCATCATCAGAAAGAACAAGTTTAGGCTCTCCACATTGACTTGCTTCCTCTTCTGCTCTCGCCCCATCCTTCCCTTAAGGCTTTGACCAAAATACGAAGCGCCAGCCCCCTCCGGCCTGCTCTCAAGTCTGCCAGTCCATCCGACAGTTTCAATGGCCGAATCAGCACCCATTTTGAGCTGATCCCTTAGTCATCACTTTGCATCGCCCATGGAGTAGTTAAACCCCCAAAACTCCGCAGGCCTTTTGAACACCAACACTGCCCAAAATGCTAGCAAGTTTTCCCTCAAATGGTTTGGAACAAATCAGCCCTTTGATCTGCCCCCACAAAACAGCCCATCGTCTGTGCTACGAAACAGCCCATCGTTTCGTCATGAACGCATATTGCGCTCTTGCTCCCAAAGTTTCTGCCAGTCCATCGGCAGCAGCAATGTTTCTCCCAAATCAGTCCCTTCGATTTGTCTCGAGAAACATCAGCATTCTCGTCGCTGATCATTGCGCTGAAATCTGCCTCTCCATCGGCAAATGCAGTAGCTCTCCCAAATCAGTCCGTTGATTTGGCCACAGAATCATTCTCTCCGTTCTGTCAAGAAAGCAACCGCGCTTTGATACCAACTAGCTCTGATACCAACTGTCACGGGGCTATTTTTCGCTATGCGAATAAACCCGTGCGGCAGCCTAGTCCCTCACTAGACTCAGCCTTCCCTCGCCAATCTCACTCGTGTTTGCCTAATAACTAAGCAAGCGGAATACACAAGCAAGGATAAGAATCATAGTGCACAACAAGCTTTACAGGAAACTCTTTCCCAACCTTTATTAATCTCATACACAAAGGAAACTATACACAAATCCGTATGTGTGCTATGCACAAAGATTACATGCTACACCAAGCTACCTCTAACTAGTGTTCTACACATGTTCTTGCATGCCCCTACATGCTGAACATTCCCACCCGAATGCTCCTTTTTTCAACCAAGAGCTGCATCTTGTATTTATAGACAAGCAAGGGAGCTGCAAAGGCTCCTCCCCATTATCCCCCATTTTCAGGACCTAGTGGAGCACTACCTCTCACCCATGATCCCATGTTTTCAGGACATGGTGGAGCACTACCTCTCACCCATGATCCCATGTTTTCAGGACATAGTGGCCTGGACAGCACCCCAGTTATGCTCCCATGTTCTGCCTCCCATGAAGCTGCCACTTCCCTTATTTCCTGGCTGTCTACTTGTCAGCCCCAGCTGCCAGTTTCTGCTGCGTCAGCTGCTGACTTAGAAGGTCCATCATCTAAGCCCCCACGTCCATGCCAAGTCGCAAGCTCAAAGACTCGCATAGACCATTGCATCTTGCCGCCGCCGAATTCATCTCTGCCTATGCAAGGCTGCCGCAATCCATCGCTGCCGAATTCTAGGCAGTGTGCCTTCGCTGGCGCGTCCCAGCGCCTAGAGCTCTTTAACCCATGCCTTGGACAGTCCTTCGCCCAAGTTTTAGATCGTGCCAAGTCGAGCCCCTGACTTGCACAATTTCTTTTACGGCCGGTCGCATCCGGGCGGTCGCCAATTCTGCTTACGCCGACCAGATATTCGCATGTGCGTCGCCAATTTTGCACTGACCGAGATTCAGGCGCATCTGCGTCTGTTTGCCACACTGTTTTGCGCGATAGCCCCAATTCTCGTCAGCCTATCCTCCTGACGAGGCTTGGGCGATCCTCGCCGTCGCCCATGTTCGTCAACAATCGGCTACCGATTTTCCTTTGACGAACCCATGACCACATAAATCTCGCTGCCGATTTCTCCCACCGATGGCATGGTCGCCAAAGACCCTTAGGCCTTGTTTTGGCCAGCCTGCCGAAGCGTGCACCTCGTGCACATTTGACACTGTGACAAACCTCCCCCACCAAAAGAACCCGACGCCCTCGTCGGACAGATTTGAAGTACCCTTGCACCGCAACTGTTCCTCGTCACAATCCATGTTTCTCCGCACGAAACCTCTTAGCTTTTCCCACATTCAACAACAAATTCAGTCCACCGAATCTTTGTCAACCTGTTTCAAAAACCAAGCTGTGACACATTCTGTTTTGGCTTGTTAGTTTTCCACAAATGTCAAACACATCATACTCGCAAGCATGTTTTCGCAAAGTTTAGATGCCACGCCTAGCACCCAAGGAATCCGTCCCTTCCTTCACAAAATACATCCACACAAAATCACTTTGAAGAACCACATGAGCTCCCATACGAACATCTAGTTCTCCAACCATTCTGCGTGCCCCAAAACCGCAAGTATTACCAATATTGCTTACTTGTCCGCTTCCAAGCCAATCAACACATCTGCCGAATTCGCCTCTGCCCATGCAAGGCTGCTGCTGTTCATCGCTGCTGAATTCTATGCAGTGTGTTTTTCATTGGCGCATCCCCACGCCTGGAGTTAAACCATGATCTGTCCATCGTCAAAGTTATGAAACTCCCCCAAATCTGCCTCGCACAAGGCAGTTTGGCCATGCCTAAATCCTCATCGACTAGGCTGGCTCCTTCACACTAACTCTTTACTTAGTGTTGAGCACACGTATAGGATTTACGTATGCCGATTCTTCTGCATCCTTCTCCACGGAAGTCGCACTAAGTCGTGCTCTCCAACGGGTAGTCCCTTGCGAAGTGCTTCCCCTCGCAAATAGAACAGCCCAAACATGATTCCGAAACCTTTTCCTTGCCCTTGGCTTCTGACTTCCCATTGCCATCAGCCCTCTTAGGTTCTCCACCTGCAAGAAAGAAAATGCGACACTGCTGTTGGCCCCAGCACCAACTCAGTTTCGGTGATCAACTCCATCTCATGTCGAAGTCTTTCGGCAAGGTCCTCTAAGTCCATCTATAACCTGCCATAGCACAAATACATAGCATCCCAGCATCAATTCCGTCTGACCTGGTTCCCCCATGCGCTACTGTCATGCTCCAGAAACTTCGTCACCCACACAAGATTTTGCTGACGCAAAACAGTCCCTACTGTTTTCGACCCTTGCTGCATGTTTCGTCCACCGAAAACTCGCAACACTTTTTCCCAACAAAGGCCATTAGCATTCTGCTTCCATCACTGTAAACAATCCATCGTCACAATGCACAGAATAGCCCCTCGTACTGATTCCAAGACAACACAAAATCATCTTCGTCGACGATTTTGGCTTCCACGCCAAGCCCACTGGATCGGCTGCCGAATCTGTCACCCAGTCTGTCCCTCGACAACGCAGGACTCCTTGAGACACACCCCCACGGTACTGCCTCCTCCTCTGTAATGCCTTCAATCCTGGTCTCAGCGTGACTAAAGTCTATCTCAGCCACTGTTCTGTCTTCTTCACCCTGAACTGTCCATCATCAAGGTTTCCACCGAAGACATCAATTCTGCCTCCACAAAGGCAGCAAAGCCACACCAAATCCTCGTAGATTCGTCTGCCCTCAACTTGGTCTCTGGATTTTGCTTCCACCTCCCTGAACATTCATCTCCCTGAACATTCCTTCATTGAGATGCACAACAATCCCTAAGTTCTGCCACCAAGGCAGCAAGCAAGGCCAGACCGCATCCACCCCGATATGCTGGCTCATGATGACTGAATTCCATCTCGGTCATCTAGCAAACGTATAAGGTTTACGTATGCCAAATCTCAAACACCATCTTCCACAATGGCAACATCAAGGTTTCCCCTCCTTTGAGCAACAATCTCGCACAAAGTAATTTCCATTGCAAGAGAACAACAATGCAGGTTTCAGTTTTGAACCCTTACCGATTTGCCTTCTCGTCTGACTGTCCATCATCAGCAGCAACAAGTTTAGGCTCTCCACATTGACTTGCTTCCTCTTCTGTCTCGCCCCATCCTTCCCTTAAGGCTTTGACGAAAATACAGAAGCGCCCAGCAGCCCCTCCGCTGGCCCCTGCTCTCAAGTAAGTCCGCCACCCATCTGACAGTTTCAATGGCCGAATCAGCACCCATTTTGAGCTGATCCCTTTGTCATCACTTTGCATCGCCCATGGAGTAGTTAAACCCCCAAAACTCCGCAGGCCTTTTGAACACCAACACTGCCCAAAATGCTAGCAAGTTTTCCCTCGAATGGTTTGGAACAAATCAGCCCTTTGATCTGCCCCCACAGAACAGCCCATCGTCTGTGCTACGAAACAGCCCATCGTTTCGTCATGAACGCATATTGCGCTCTTGCTCCAAAGTTTCTGCCAGTCCATCGGCAGCAGCAATGTTTCTCCCAAATCAGTCCCTTCGATTTGTCCCGAGAAACATCAGCATTCTCGTCGCTGATCATTGCGCTGAAATCTGCCTCTCCATCGGCAAATGCAGTAGCTCTCCCAAATCAGTCCGTTGATTTGGCCGCAGAATCATTCTCGCCGTTCTGTCAAGAAAGCAACCGCGATGTGATACCAACCAGCTCTGATACCAACTGTCACGGGGCTATTTTTCGCTATGCGAATAAACCCGTGCGGCAGCCTAGTCCCTCACTAGACTCAGCCTTCCCTCGCCAATCTCACTCGTGTTTGCCTAATAACTAAGCAAGCGGAATACACAAGCAAGGATAAGAATCATAGTGCACAACAAGCTTTACAGGAAACTCTTTCCCAACCTTTATTAATCTCATACACAAAGGAAACTATACACAAATCCGTATGTGTGCTATGCACAAAGATTACATGCTACACCAAGCTACCTCTAACTAGTGTTCTACACATGTTCTTGCATGCCCCTACATGCTGAACATTCCCACCCGAATGCTCTCTTTTTCAACCAAGAGCTGCATCTTGTATTTATAGACAAGCAAGGGAGCTGCAAAGGCTCCTCCCCATTATCCCCCATTTTCAGGACCTAGTGGAGCACTACCTCTCACCCATGATCCCATGTTTTCAGGACATGGTGGAGCACTACCTCTCACCCATGATCCCATGTTTTCAGGACATAGTGGCCTGGACAGCACCCCAGTTATGCTCCCACGTTTTGCCTCCCATGAAGCTGCCACTTCCCTTATTTCCGGTTGCTTCACTTGTCGCCCGGTACCGCGGTTCTGCTGCGTCAGCTGCTGACTTAGAAGGTCCATCATCTAAGCCCCCACGTCCATGCCAAGTCGCAAGCTCAAAGACTCGCATAGACCATTGCATGCTGCCTGCCGAATTCATCTCCGCTTATGCAAGGCCGCCGCAATCCATCGGCCGCCGAATTCTAGGCGGTGTGCTCGGCGCTGGCGCCCGGCGCCTAGAGCTCTTTAACCCATGCCTTGGGCGGCCTTCGCCCAAGTTTTAGATCGTGCCAAGTCGAGCCCCTGACTTGCACAATTTGTCTTACGCCGACGAATTCGCATCTGGGGCGGTCGCCAATTCTGCTTTTTGCCGACCGCGATATCGCGCAGGTCGCCAATTTCTGATGCCGACCAGATCTGCGTCGTTGCCGCCCTCGCCCTGCACATTCGGCGATAGCCCCATTCTCGTCGACCTATCCTCCCGACGAGGCTTGAGCGATCCTCCACCCCATGTTCGTCAACAATCTGGCTACCGATTTTCCTTTGACGAACCTCATACCACATAAATCTGCGCTGCCGATTTCTCCCACTGATGGCATGGCTGCCAGCACCCTTAGGCCTTGTTTTGGCCAGCCTGCCGAAGCGTGCACCTCGTGCACATTTGACACTGTGACACCTACACTGCCATCCTTGATTCAATTTGCTTCTGGTCAACTGCAGCCACTTCAAAGGTCCATTTAAAACCTATTGAATATTATGATAAAATATCTGTTGTTTTTTAATAATTTTTAATGCATAATTAATTTGTTATGAATGATTGTTATAAATATTTAAAGGGTTAGATATTGCCAAACACACGTATATATTATCACGATCCGAATCTTGGATTTATAACTGGCAACACAAGAACAGTATCATAAAGAAATCTTACTTGCACTAAGCCTTAAAATATACATATCATAAAACAAATTATATAAAGATTTCACATCATTTCAATATCTTTCAAAATACTATATTTTTTAAAACCAATAAAATCAAATAACACTTCAAAATAATTCTCATCATCAGATAAAGTAAAATAATATATAATCTACAATACTTATTACATTGTCAAAATCTGAACTTAATTAAAACAGTGTAATTAATAATGGAGTGTCTTAGACATCGAATTAAAACTAAAAAAAAAGTCTCACAGAACAAATAAAGCTCACTTGCTAACAGAAACTAAAAACCTGAAATAATATTAAAAATGGAGGGGTGAGTTCAACCAACTCATTGAGTGAATAACATTTAACATACATCTTATATATTAATAATTTGCAAGTCGATTTATCTTAATATAAATATACATACTAGCTAAGCATATTATCCTAAAGTAGTAGAATACATATGAGAGATAAAATGACACTCGAAAGTTACCAGATGACACTTGAAGATGACCACTTTGAGAAGATCAGTCACCACAGGCTGGTGCCTCTCTCACCAGCTACATATACATAATATTATGTGCACATAGACTAACTATTCTCCGTTAGCATAAAGTTACTGACAAGTATACTGATATCGAGACATAATAGATATTCGTATAATTATTAAAGTAATGTATATCATATTGAATAGAATTTAGTTCAACATAATACGAATGCAATTTCAAGAATGGATGAATACTCGAAAAATAAAGCAACATATATAAAATTCAAGCAATTAACTAGTTGTACTCATCATATAATCAACATATATATTTATTTATATTACATGCATATTAAAGATTATCTCACTCGTCTAGAAAACAAAAGCAAAAGACAAATAAATACAGAACCAGATGACACTTGAAGATGACCACTTTGAGAAGATCAATCACCACAGGTTGGTGCCTCTCTCACCAGCTACATATACATAATATTATGTGCACATAGACTAACTACTCTCCGTTAGCATAGAGTTACTGACAAGTATATAGATATCGATACATAATAGATATTTATATAATTATTAAAACAATTTATATCATATTGAATAGAATTTAATTCAATATAATACGAGTGTAATTTCAAGAATGGATGAATACTTGAAAAATAAAACAACATATATAAAATTCAAGTAATTAACTAGTTGTACTCATCATATAATCAACATGCATATTTATTTATATTACATGCATATTAAAGATTATCTCACTCGTCTAGAAAACAAAAGCAAAAGACAAATAAATACAGAACCAGAGACTATTGAAGATTGTTAGGGAAAACATCAGTAGAACCTATAACAAATACAAAAAACACTCAAAATCAACTTAAAGAAAAGTATCATAAAAGACTGAAAACTCTAAACTTAGAAACCAAAACATAAATATAAAGCCGAATTGTTTCACCCGATCAATCCCGAACATAACTCAAACTAATCAAACCTAATTGACCCAATAAAACTCTATTGTCGGGTCAACCAGTCAACTGAAATGACCAACCAACAATCAGTATCATATACCACACAATCAGTTAGTTTAGAACAACCAGTCAACCAGCAGCAACTAGTCAATCGGTCAGCTGGTTGAGCTAACCAATCAATCAGGATTTTCAACAGAATGTTGATATGGCAGTCTCAAAAAATACAGATCTCAAGAACAGGCAACTTGTTCTTTTAAAACCCATAATTAGGTTGATATTTGGATCGCTACGAAGAGAAAAGGGTTCAAAATAGATTTTCATAAATTAAGCTTTCGATTCCATTTCTTATGAATATTTGGATCGCGTAATAGAAATGGATCATATTGACTTCTCGTTTGTCAGTGTTGATTAATGGCTTTCCATCTTCTAGTTTGACTCCTCGTGGAAAGTTTACGATCTTACCTTGAGACTAGACAGTATATAGAAATGAATATACTTCCACAAATATTTCCACATGTTGTATAGTGACTGTTCTTGTCTGGATCTTTCATCTTTCAAGAGATTTTAAGGCTGGTACGTACGTAGTCCAGATGACTGCCTTTCCACATATCCTAAACCATGGCAAGTTTTCCTGTAATTTACAAGCTATGGTAATTAACATCAAGGATTTTATCGGTGTGAATTCATGGATAACCTATTCTATATAGTTTGCAATCCTTGCAACATGATGAGTAGTGGTACAAAGAAGCTCGAAAGCTAAATGCGGAAATCTAAGAATTTTGAGTAATTAATTTTTAAGAGCTTAAGAAAAACGCAAGAACACTTGAATTCCATGGTTTCAACGCTTTCATGTTCATAAGGGCTTTGAGAAAGACCACTGTTTGAATGTTCTATTCAATGCTTGGCACAGGTCATGGAAAATTAATTTTTTTATATGTTTTTAAATTATTTTAATATGTTAATGTTAAAAATATTTTTTTATTTTTTAAAAATATTATTTTAATATATTTCTAAAAAATATTTAAAAAATAACCTCCGGTCACTAAAAATAATGTTTTAGACTTGTGTTCTATTATTTATTAAAATTTCATTCCCAAACATTAGTGGCATGATTAAATTAATCGATCGAGTAAATGGCTAGTTTGATTGATTCTCAACCAATCTCGAATATATTCTTTATAGTCTAATAAAAAAAACTATAATTCCCTAGCTAGGTTCAATTTTCTATAACCAAACATTGAAAATAAAAATCATAATTAATGGCAAATTTCTATAAATTGATATTCTTGTGGTTATTAAAATTTATTAATTATATTATTAAAATTTAATACTTAAGTTGGCATCAAACAAAAATATTATTTAATTATAAATTAAATTTATCTATGAATGCATATTGACTTCTCGTTTGTCTCTCCATCTCCAAAGTTTGGAGCTACATGTTGTACTAATTTCAGCAAACTTCTTTTGTTATCAACGCACAAGAAGTTGTACTAATTTCAGCATCCTGAATCAAGCTTGCACCCATCAATGCAAACATATAACATAACCCGACCCGTTTCTGTTACAACCTTAACGGGCCTACTTTTGGGCCTTTCTGCTGTTTCAATTTTTGTTAGATAAACAACATGCTAAATTGTTATTACTTGATTTTTGTTAGTCACTCATTTTATTTTATGATACACTATAATTACACCTCATAATAATCGTTATAAATTATCTTAACTGCAATTAGTTCCAATGCCTGGGTAAATGTTGAATTACTATATTGCATCATTATAGAGCTCTGATAATTCTATCAGGGCATCAATAAGATTAAAATGAGTTGCATTATTAGGACAGGGAGCTACGTTATTTAGAACTTTTTTTATTATTATTAATATGGGTGTCCGAGCCAATTTGCGCGCAATTCGACTAATCACATAGGCTCTAAAGTTAACGACTATATAAGTCTCTAGTAGTCTTGAGAGGACTCGAACTCGTGACCATTAAAGAGCAAACTCAAGACCTAACCAGTTAAGCTACTTCTCAGAGTTCATATTATTTAGAATTCTTGCTTGCTAGCTAGTTGATCTATTTTTTTACCTTTTTTGGGCTTCAATTTTATTTTTTATTTTATGATTGTTTGTTTGTTGATATGCACTATACTTTCTGATTGAGTCATAGACAAACTATAACCAAACTCTCGGATGTAATTTCTAGTGCTATTAAACCTAGTCGGATGGATAAACTACAATATGATTGTAAATTCAAAACATGACCTAAGTTGAGTTTTATGTTGAACCAAATTAAGAGTTGATTTAATAAATTAACTTGTGATATAATATAAAACCTGATTTAACTTTTTAAATAAAAACTCTATCATTTTAACTCCCTAACATGTGATGAACCCTGAACTAACACCGGTAATTTCTAGCCTTCAAGCAGTTGCCACCGTGTGGTGAAGGTTTTTTCCCATGAGTTTGTAACATTACTTTCTATATATGGTGGATGGTGATAAGAGATAGAGACGTCTAGAACTCATATTTTTGTGTATTGTTATTAATTGGGATAGGGACGGATATTAAAACGTAGCGAACAAGAAGTAGCTAGGCAATTCAAAATAATGGCTTGTCTTAATTTAACAACATGCTGTCAATTTGTAAATTTCCTTTGGAACAGTCAACAGTTGAGATTATAAGTCAACCGTTGGGATTATGCACGATACAATTCACAGTAAAGCTACTATTTTACTCTTGATGGGTAAGTTTCGGTTTAGAAGTATATAAGTGTTTTCTACGAGACTTATTAGTAATTACATTATTAAAGAAGAGTATTAATCAATATTTTCATATTTTTTTTCTAAAATATAATTATCAATGACC
This sequence comes from Populus deltoides, assembly GCA_015852605.2. NCBI lineage: Eukaryota > Viridiplantae > Streptophyta > Magnoliopsida > Malpighiales > Salicaceae > Populus > Populus deltoides. The sequence continues at coordinate 16,618,612 of CM027587.2, forward strand.
CTTTAAAAAATTTCTTTTCGATTAAGGGGTTTTTCAGGTTTTTTTTATATTTTTTGTGTATGTAAATTGCTTAAATATCTCTAAAAATTAAACTTTTTTTTTTACTATGGATGCAAGGTGATTCCACCTTATAACAAGTGATATAACGAGTCAAATGAGAAATGTCAAAGTAAATGCAAATCTTCTTGCGTCGTGTTCTTCCAATTTTGAACGACTTGATTAAATATCTCTTGATTTAGAAATAATGCAAATCTTCTTGCATCGTGTTCTTTCAATTTTGGACAACTTGATTAAATATCTCTTGATTTAGAAATTAGAAATCGAAAGGTTAGATTTATAATCAACCCGGTTAAATTTGTGATCCAATTAAATGAAACTTGATTAAAATTTAATTAATCTAACTAGCTCAAATATTCACATAAAAAATAAAAAGTTTTGATTTTGTATTTTTCTTAAAAATTGAGGGCACAAAACACAGGAGTCGACTCTAAGGTTAGTTCACAGCTCAAAAAAGAGATTGGATTTGAAAAGTATATTTAATGAACTGACTGTTTGTTTGTGTATGAGTAGCCTTACCAAACTTATCGTTTGATTGATCAAATTATGCAATTTCCTGGCAAGAAGAGTCAAAGAAACTCTCCTCTCTTCAAACTGACACATTCGGGTCCTCCCCGCGTGCAGTTTCAAACTCTCTTGTGCTAAACCCGTGAGTGGCACCACCTTATAAACAAGACAAGACATTTTTCCTATCACAGCTTAAACCAGGAAATCTAGATAGAGTCAGCAAGATGAGGAAAACCCCCTTAAAGCCTGTTATCTCCTTCTTACTCTTTCTTTGTTTGAAGATTTTGTTCATGGAAATGGGAGTGGCACAAAACACAACTTCTATCCCAGTGAATGTAGGTGTGGTTCTAGACTTGGAATATTTTGATGTCAATATTGCTTTGAGCTGCATCAACATGGCCCTTTCAGACTTCTATGCCACTCGTGGTGACTACAAAACCAGACTGGTCCTCGCCATCAGGGACTCCAAGAAAGATGTTGTTGGTGCAGCTGCTGCAGGTTCCCTCTCTGCCTCCCCTCTTAATTTCTTGATATTATCTTCTCTTTTCTCCAATTATGAATCGTTTTTTTTAATCAAAAAGTGTTAAGAAAGTCAGCATTTTAACGGTAGATATTTACACATTCTGTGTTAATTATCCGAGGTTCTCAATCTGGAACTTCTTTTAGTTTGATCATAGAAATCCCTGTGTATAATTGTGGCTATACAGGGATGTGATGATAATGAAAATACTTCTTTATTTTACTACGGTCCATCAATGATAAGGTGGGTCAGAACATATAAAAGTCATCATAAATTGTGGCTATCTTGCTTCAAGAGCCATCCTTTGTGAGCTGTATTTCTTGTTCGTATCTGATATTGTGGGCTAGACATTTTGCACTCCACACAATAGAATTGTCTCCTTTGTACTTCCAACGTGGCTATCTGCATATGGAGATCATCTGACTTTAGAACTATATCAAAATACAAGGAAAAAACCTTCAAAAGAAACCTCTGCTCTAATATTAATTCAGAGCAGATGTTTGACAAAAGCAATATTCTTTTCATAG